>JABFFG010000247.1:0-62219 GCA_013623685.1 Fusarium transvaalense
CTTCCCCTCCCCCTTCCGCCTCCACTGATGGGTGAGAACATCAACTCGTGGTCCCATGTTAGCGTCATCATCATCCCTCAACGCCAGATGGGCCCTGCAAATCTGCCCAAGCTGCTGGAGAAGGACCTCAAACACTCCAATCTGAGCCTGGACCTGGGCACGTACCGACCACAATTATGTATCTACGTACCTGTCTCAATCTGGTCGGTGTGCAGGCGGTAAGACCAGAGTACTCTTTCAGGCATCGGCCAAAGATGACGGAATATATCGCCAACGTAGCAATCGCCCGCCATCCCGCTTCGCATGCTTCTGGGGGATCCATCTTACACCAAAAGGGCAAGACGACCATGAAAGTCACCCAAGAAGAGATGTCCGAAAACCAGCTTTGTCGCAAGAGGACAACACCACTTCCAATTTAAGCAATCATATCAGACAGGGCTAAAGACATATGGCATGTAATCAAAGCAGGAAAAGAAACGACCAGAGATGAAAACAACACCATCAATGCGAGATACATCACGGCACAACTCAAAACAGCACACGCATAGCGACAACATGCTATGCACGCACAAGACAACGCATGAGATCCAGAGTCAGCGTCAGATCCAACGGCAGTCTCCATCCCAGGGAAGACCCTTGACGGCCTTTGAGGGCAACCAACTGGGTGGAAGCATTTTTCTGTGTGAGGTTGAGCTTGACCTTTGGAGCCAGCAACTAGAATCATCTGCTGGGTCAGCCAGCACTCAACTGAGCTGTCCAGTACTGCACTGTGCTATGCTCCTCATTTCATGGAGCGACAACATAACTCCGAATCTAGTGTGGCTAAAGCCGATGTACAAACAGATACAGCCCGCCTCCAGCTGGTAGAACAGTACCGAGTTGCGAGTAAGCGGAGCCGGGTGCAGTACAGGCTGCACCGCTAGCAATGCGATGGCATAAGCATATCTCTTCGCGGGGTCGGCATGGGCCGATTCTCGAGAGAGCCTCAGCCCATTTTGGATCCGCTGCCACACGACCTCGCCAGAACCCCTGCCCAGACCCTCGGCCACATCTGTCGATTGTGACCTAGCTATATATCCCCTTTGTGCGCTTTTGTTAGCAAAAACGACGCCTACACTTTACGCATCTTGACTGTATTAGTTATATTATATACAACGAGTTCAATCTCAGGTATTCGTTCTGTCTCTTGCTTGCACAAATACAACCGCTCCGATACAGACCCACTTCTTCACTTACACGCCCTTGTCCACCAATATCAACGACTACTCTGACAATAACCGCGCGATCAGACTGTCAAATAACACGCTTCAAATCTCCGGATTTTCTCGAAAGATAAAAAGAGGAACATCATCCTTGTTTGTACGGAAATCACGCTCAGTACCAAACGACCCTGGCACACGTTTCTTGCCCAGAACAGTGCCCTGAACAACCCGCGTATCGTCTACACACACATATATACTCAAGGTCCCAACCTAGATAAAAACGCCTTATGGCGGCTATGATGTCGTCTGTCAACCCCTTCACACCGGTGACCCCCCCGCCGGAGAGCCACTCCTTTCCTAAACTTCCTGCCCAAAGGCCGTTACAGAACAATCTCAAACGCAAGGCCTCGTCACAAGACCCTTTCAGTGGCCTAGCAGGTCTCAACACGCCCACGATGATGGCACCACCTCCTCCACCGACTTCTCAACCTAGAACATCCTCATCACCAAACCTTAGTTCAGGGCCAAGCTCTAGCAGTACTCCCCAGTCCAGCGGTGCGACAACACCCGAAATCCCCAACGTACCTGGTGCAAACCTCGATCCCAAGTATCTCGCCATGGTCTCTCGCATCGCCGCCTATTATCAACAAAGGTGTCAAGCTGTGGCAAACTACCAGCAGCAGCGATGCCAAGCTTGGGCCAACATGCATAGACAAAAGTGTCAGGATATGATGCAGGCTTCTATGCTGGTGGTGGCTTGGTACGTGAGAGATCGTATCCAGCGCAGGCGGAGAAGAGAGAAGCGTCAGTTTCGATCCGGATTGAAACGCAGGACAGATCAGAATAAGATCGCTAAAACTGAGGTTGTCCGCCGCTGGGTCAAACAGATCCCCGAGGGACCAGAGTCGCCCAACAATCCCATCGATATTCAGCTTGCCGACCACGAAGAGGCCGAGTTCTCCATGGATCGTGAGACACAACCGGATAAGGATACCAAGCTGTTTGAGATGGCCGACAATCTCATCAAGAGCCAGTACAAGAAGATCGAAGTTCCCATAATGGGCGTGCTCAACTTTGATGAAAGCGACAACGAAAGTGAAAGCGACCTGGATGAGCCAGAGCAGTGCGATGAAATGGACGAAGCAGAAGACCTCGCTGAGGATGATGAATACTACGAAGTGGAAGATGACGAACTATATGACGACGAGGACGAAATTGAGTATACAGGCGATGGTGCCTCAGAGGTTGTTCATCACGGCACAGGTACTGGCTCAGGTAGCCGGAACAACAACCACAGTGAATCCTCATGATAAGCCGACTCTCTCACCATCAATGACTCAACAACACACCCCCTTCATCGGGGCGGTGTGGGATACCTCCTTAATGACAACGACAAAGACAAAACATCAACTTATTGGCAACAAAACTCCCACAATGATGGATACATTCGGGTATTGGTTTCTGTTTTAGGGAGCGGCGCAATCTGCGGGCGGACGATAGTCCATATAGGAACTTTCACTGGAGTCAAGAGCATCTCACATTCTTCCTGTTTATTACGGCATTTACACCTGGATGATACCTTTTTTCTGGCATGGGATATTTTGGCTTTTTTGTTGGGTTATTTCTTGGACAATTTTGTATATCTGCTTGGCAACGGGCTAGGCAGGCAACGTGCGCCGTGAGCGTATGTATATATTCCAATCAACATAAACGAAGATATTTGCAGCTTGACGTTCCATTCATTCGCCTCAATACAGTGACTTGAATAATGAAAACTACTGTCAACTGCCGAGTTACACATACAAGGAAGCTTCCAATATTAACTCTGGGGTAAAAATCACAGATTCTGCTGATTCTTCCATGCCCTTATCTGTTTATTTGACATCAAGTCTTGTCGTTCTGCTCTTGGTTGGCTCAGCATTTGCGTATTCCACCCAATGCCCAGCACCCAATGCCCAGCACGCCCAGCAGCTCTACCTACCTTAGCAGGTAGGGAACGAATATCGAACGATTTCTTACCCATCATGACATGTTTCACTTCCGGATACTCCGTACAGTATGCAGAATGGCCGCCTTAAGCGATACCGCTCACTACAATGCTCCGATAACCGCCTTTCACCATTCGATTTCCCACATGTTTGGGATATACCCTTCATTCACTCACTGTCAATCAATCTGTACACTGTACCATCTATCCGCGACGGTGATTGCGTCGTACCGACCGCTGCCAGGCAGGTAGGTCACATAAAAACCCGGTACACTTTATGTTATCGAGCCTAAACTGGCCTAATACTCTAGGATTTTATGACTGTCTAATGGACTAAACTTACTTTGTTATTTTTGTAGCATAACTCCACTGTGTTTGTTTTTGTCTGACCTGTCTGCAAGCTCAACCTTGTTAGGATTCCATAACACGAGGAAAGTGATGAAGCGAGAGTTCATAGCTCTTGTTCGCCACAACGGGCTGTAGTTAAGTATCACAGCATATCAGCATATCGTATGGGCTCATGAAATTGGGCACGCATCGTGAATACCATGTTAGAAGAAAGTGTGCTAAACTAGATAACTAAGAGCCTTTTCCTCTTTGCTAACGGCAGCGAACCTAGCTAATAACAACCAACGAGGCGCGCTCAATTTCGTGAGTTTCTACGGCATCTTCTGAGGGAATACTGTTAAATTCAGAAGTTCCCTTTCTTAAATTTAGAACTTAGTTACGTAAGATCTTTAATCCTTAACATTGCAGATTAATGAACTTCCCTTTATTAACTGTTTACATTATCTTCCTGGGGCTGTATTGTCTAAGACCACACACAATTACGAAATGCTTTACATGTTTCCACTGAATGGTGACTGGGTTATAGTCAAAAGGTCAAGGGACAAATGCTTCCCTTACTACCTTAGTAGTAAACCACAGTGCAACAACGCCATCAAAAGGGTCCGCATAATCCTTTCTTGTTCACTATTACCAGGACTTCTGGCGTATCTTTTGTAACAGTATTATTGCCAGTACACCAAATCTGCATAGTCCGACCTTGTTCGATAACAAACTTTAATCGATTTTAATCAGTCGGCACAGTGCTGCATTGGACATAAGAGAACGTACCTATGCTATAATCTTATTTATCTGTATACTCCTACAAATAAGTAGACGACAGAACAGATTATAGTAAAAGATTTATACAGCTGGTCTTTATTTAATAGAATATCTTTTACCTAGAGGCATGGCAGAATATAAAAAAGAAGTACTGCATAATGTAACGGATAGGCAAGGTTAGGTAATAAAGATATTTATATCAAGCGATGACAGTCTCTATATAGAAGATGTTAACATCGTAATCCATACCTAACTAGACAGAATAGCACTACAGAATCTGCTGTATAACACATAGCAAATACAATACTGTATAAAACACCAAGGACATCTCAAAGACAAGTTTATAGCTACAGTAGTATATTGAACTGCTGAACTGCATTTTCACTTTCTCATACATAACAATTGTAAAGCCCTTTATTGTTGTAGTAACCCTCTTTAATTGTGACGTCCACATTGGTGCCTGCCTTAACGGCTGCCATTAAACCATCACCAGATACCAAAAATATCTATCCTTCTCCCCACTCGCCTTCACTGTCATTTGTACTCGCCTTCATTGTCGTCTGCATCAGCTGGGCGAAGAGCTTTGCAAGCCTCCATAAAGTCGGCCTTGGCCTGAGAACGCATGTTGGCAGGGGGCTTACGCAAAGCGCGGTTCTCGCCTCGGAAGGCCACTCGTTTCCCCTCCTGCTTGCCAATGCCGCTTGACAAAAACGCATCTCGGACGACCCCATCATCGGCAGTGACCGGTTCGTTAGCAAACTCGGAGATGGCGTTGTCATGTACTCGAGGGCAATAGCGGGTAGCATGGCGTTCATTGCAAGTAGTACACTGAGGCTTTTGTCTGCAGCTGTGGGCTTGGTGTCCTGGCTGCAAGCAGCGGCTGCACCACTCAGTCCACTGGGGCCTGGATTTCTTTTTGCCAAGAGAGTAAACGGCACCGCGTTCTTTGAGGAAAGCTACGTAGCTTCCTAGACGAGAGTTCACGTTGATCGAGTGAACATGAGCGATGGTGATTGTAGCGAGCTCAGCTCGGCTAAGCATGACTGCAACACGATCCGCATGGTCAGTAAACCCTCGGCGGCCAGTGCGGACGAGATCTACAATCACAACAGAAGCCGAATGTGAGAGTGAACTCTCGGCAGTTCGGACCTCGACAAGTCCAGGAGGGAGCTCGGCTTCAGTAACTTGCGAGAGTAAGAAACTGATGTCACTCTTTTGCGACAGGTAAGGCGTGACGATAAGAATCGTTCCTCGTCGGACGTTGACCTCATCACCTTGCTGTAGGGCTTTGGCATCCTTGGCATTCAGTATAGTGCATTCGCGGTACATCTGGATGGCCAGGGAAACGGCCAGATGTGCGGTAGCCGGGTTGGTATAACTGGTGCCAACCTTGATCTCAGTTGCTTCCGGCACGTCTATCATGATGTTGGGGTACTGCGACTTTGTCTTGCTGGCAAGATAGGATGTGATACCAGTCGTTGCGGGAGTTGCCATCTTGTTTATGATGGTCATCTGACTCTCATAGAACTTTACGCGAACAAAGTCTGCAGCATGGCCATGGGCACGATAGTTAGACTTGAGGCGATACAGCATGGCGCCAGAGTTTTCCATGCGCTTGAACAAACTGGTTGCGCGCTGTGGACCAAAGAATGACTTCCAATCCTTGCGGTCGATAGTCGTGACGACTGGGCCAAATTGTCGGACATCGCCTACCAGAAGGAAAGATGCCTATGGGCACTTGGACATAGGGATAGCAGACATAGCTTCAGTCATTCGTAATGCTTCGTCCAGGACAATAAAGTCCAGTTGCATTTGGCTATGGTTGACGAGCTGTTCAAGCGCCACCGGCGTGCAGCAAATGACCTTGACTTGTGCCAAAACATAACCGAGCAAGTCGCGAGCATATTGCTCATTCTCAGCACGACTGAGACAGAATGCCTCAGGATCGGTCAACTTCTGGTGGTAGGCTCTAAGATAGTTGGCCTAATCATTCGGGTTCTCCTGAGCAATGTGCTTTGCGTATTCAGACACAGTCATGGGACCGTGGGACGGAGACTTCTGTTCGAATCGTGTACGAATCTGATGGTTGATGTGCTCTGCAAGGCGCTGGTCCTGAGGCGTCGCGTGTGGCCTTTTGTTTGTCGAAATCAGGTTCGGCTCTCTGGATGATGGAGAGAACATGTTGTCCATCTCCGTCTTCCAGGGGAGTGCTCGCAGAATTAGAACTCCGGGCGCCTTGGTGGCGAGCCGGACCTGGGCATCATCGCACAGTTGGTTATCTGCCACAATCCATGCAGCTGTTGGGCTGGGACGATTATCCTGACCGGCAGGCATATCGACTGACTCGGTATCCCATGCTTCTGGGAGTTGTGCATCGACTGGGTTAAATTCAGCCCATACTTCTTGGCCTTGCTCTTGATTCTGGTTCACGTTTTGATTGCCGTCTTGGCTACCGTCTTCGGGGCCGTCCTGGGGATTGTTAGGTTGCTCAGGTGGAGTAGGTACCTGGGTCACAACTGCATTACTGCATGGCTCTGAGATCACTGCCAATACAATATCCTCAGCTATGGTGGATTTGCCTGATCCAGGTCCGCCTGTGATGGCTGCATACCCGAATGGCACCTTGTCAAGTCTCGACAGGACGTCATGTCGCTCACCGGTATAGCGATGTTCACTAACCTGTCGGCCTAGAGCTGGATATTGAGCGAGCCAGTTATGGAGGTCCTTGCTTTCTCCAAAACGTTGAGTGTAGTTCCAGAAGCGCTTTGCACCAGAATCTGCTTGGGAGTTAAGGCAGGCAATGGCAGCGCACTCAGATTTGAGACTTAAAACATCTGGTTGATACCAAGCCTTGAACGTGACTGTAGGATAGACCGTCTTTGCTGGCTCACCTTTAACGCCTTGCCAGATATTAGCCATGAACTGGTTGGTGGGACCTTTGATTGTGACATGAGGTAAGTCAAGCTTGATGGGAGGTTTCTTCATGCCAATAGGCCAGTTTGACTGGGTGGCCGTAAGGACCTCGCACAAGGCAATGTCACCGGGAGTGCCAGGTAGTAGCTGGCGCCGAATGATACGGAAGGATTCTCCATATCCCGAGACGGTTTGTTGAGGGTGACCACGAGCATTGTCTCGAACCCAGGCACCAATTCGCTCTCCCCAATCAAAGTCCGATTCGCTGTCTTGCTGGCGTAATACGTCGGCAAGATGGTTGGCTGTGGCGGCCAGCTGGACATTTAAAGGCTTGTTTGGGTGATCCCGAACTGCGTCCTGGCTTGGCACCGGTATAAGATTGAACAGGAAGCACGCGGCAAAGTTCGCATATGCTTTCTCTCTGCAGGTGGTAAGCTTCTCTCGGAGGCTTTCCTCCTTTGTTGCGTCTTCCTTGGCGACTGCCTTGTCGAACTGTGCCTGGACAGACCGCTCTGCCATAAGGCCCTTGTGTTCTGCGAGGAGAAGATTGCGTATGACCTCTAGCCTAATATGAGTGAGCTGCTCTGCAGAGAACCCGGTTGAAGGCAAAGGGCGAGCGTTGTATGGCACTTTGAGGTATGCGTAGAATGGAACGTTGATGTTAGGGAACATGTCTGCGATGCCGTTGGACAAGTCGACTACGAAGTACCAGTGTAGTGGTTGGCGGTCAGCGGGAATTCCGTAAACTTCTATGTCGTTTTACTTAGACTCCCAGACGGAGTAGGAATCCTTGATGGCGACGGCCTTCAAGTTGGTATCCCACAAATTGGCCGCAAGCTCATCTTGCATGACGATCTCTTCGATGACACCGCCCATGATCGATACGGTCTGCTGCTCGCCGTCCATGAACATACTGACAGCTGGTACTGGCTTCTTGGAATGTTCGAGTTCGTCCAGAACGAAATTCCCAAACGACAAATCAGTGTAGCCGTTCTTGCGCACTTTAGTGAGCATCTCGGCATAAGGTCGAGTGTACGCATCGATGTTCTCCAATGCCTGCCACCAAGCGTCTGTGAAGGTGGTTTCGGCAAAGAACCAGGTCCGGATCGATACTAGAGAAGACGGCTCAAACTCTAGACATTCCAAGGCAGCATCTGCTATGTCACACAGAGCTTGGGGGTGGTTGGGACGTTCTTGATGGAACGATTGCGACTTGGAGATGATGATCTCGTTGGACGCAATGTCGACACGAAGAGTTCGGATGGTCTTGATTTCTTGAGAGATGTCAAGAGCAGGGCGGCCCTCGTTGCCAGACGTGATTGACGGAAATGGATCAGGTACTGTGGTAGACGAACCGAGCTCCTCAAGGTTCATTTGTTGATGAGCGAGGAGAGGCAGCAAAGATCTTTCGTCGGTGCTCTCAATATCCACGATGAAAGGCTTAGCGAGTACACTTTGCAACGGGATTATCATTACCGCGAACGAATGGGCCTTTGAGAGATGTCGAATGACGAACTGAACTTTGATTGTTGGCTTTACGTAAAGCCCCATCTCGAGCTTCACACGGACATGCAAGCCTTTGTAAGGTCCGAGGCCGACCCGCTGGATAGTGTCGTTGGCAAAGCCGGGAAGGATACGGTCGTTGATATCAATGAGAGCTTGTACCCAGCTGCTCTCGGACGGCTTTTGGCGGTCCATACCAAAGTTGACTTCTTCTCCTCAAGCGGGTCTCCCCTAAGCTGGCCGATTCTGTCACCGTCTGGGCTGACATCTTGCGCAGCGTCATGGGCAATGACCTCGCCTACGTCGGGTGGCTGAGTAGATGGGTCATTAACCGGAGGATTCGTCTGAGCAGACGTATTGTCAACCGGAGGCATTATCCCATCTTGTTTAGGAGCCTAGTAGGGTATTAGTATAAAATGCAAGAGATAGCTATCCACACCATTCCTATAGTTCGTTCATAATAATAGAAAAATAATAGACATACTTCAGATGATTCAGATGGTTCAGATGACTCTCGGTGGGGTGCTCGCGCAGGCAGACCTAAGAATGCAGATAGGTCTAGACCCCGAATAGTAGATAGATTCTCGTAAACTCTAACTGTTGGGGCGTCATGATGATGGTTGATTTTGTATGTCAAAGTGTGTAGGTGATGCGAGAGGGAATAAAGGGTAAATGGTAGGAAGTGAGAATGAAATGTAAGCGGAGGAGTTTGTGCAAAATGTAAAAGTCGAGGAGAAGAAATAATAATAAAATATCTCCTAGGTGACGCAATAGCAGTAGGCAGCCGTGACAGTTGGCGTGCACTGGCGAGGAGGTAAACGCGATATCTGCACTGACACTTGGCATGCACTGGCGAGAAGGTAGTTAAGAAGACTGACCCAGGTAGTGATAGCACTGCCTAGGCAACAACTCAATCAAAGGCAGGGACGAAATTCATCTGCTACGCCAATAGATGCCCTAATTCCCTGAGAGATGCAACAGACTTCTCAGGAGAGTACCAAGGCGCTTGACGAGGGCGTACGAAATGGCCAATATTGTGTTTGGATGATATCGTGAGTAAATGCAGGGGGAGGATGATATTGTGAGGGGTAAATAAAAAACCATATATGCTGTAGAAGAGAGAAATAAGTAAGGGAAGGAGGAGTTACACTGGCTGTAGAGGTAATGTATAGATCTTGAGTAATACTGCAGTGCTTGGTTTGTGAACTCGAAGAATGAGAAAACGTTTAGCCTATTGTTTAATGTCTGATATCTGCTACTGTCTATAAGCCAGTTTATTAATCTATTTGGTATCTATTGTCTACTGCCATCTATGAATCTATCTACTAAGCCGTTTACCATTACTGTTTGCCCTACTGTTTATTGATTACTTTACTATCTACTGTCTTGTGTCTACTGTCTGCCGTCTACTAAGCCATTTAAATATATGCCATCTGCCATCTGCCATCTGCCAGGCCGTTCTTAATCTATTTAATACTATATCAGTCCTATTGTCTTTATTGCTGTTTGCTCAGCTGTCTACCAGCCGTCTACCAGCCGTCTACCCTGCCGTTTACCCTGCTATATACTAAACTGTCTATTAGGCTGTCTGCTAAGTAATTTGTCCGCTTTTAAACTATAGGATTAAGTATATCAAAAAGATTTAAAAGAGATGTATTTTTCTATTCAAGGAGTGAAGTAGAACTAAAGTGCACACGTGACTGAAGCTCGGTCAATTAGTATACTGTAGTCTATTTACTGAGACCCAGGGCCCTTCAAACTCCAATAATAACAATGGATTTAAAACACTCCAAGTAACTTGGCATGCACAAGACATCTAGCCACTACAAAGAGTATAAATACAGTCAGTAAACAGCCCGGTCAATAAAGTTGCATTTTCTTTAAACTTGTATTTTGTAGCTGTAGGATCTCCTTGTCCTTTTTGCTCCAACAGTGTCTCAACTTTAATCGATTGTCTATTCTCTTTATGGAGTAGGAACAACTACGGTATCCTTGACTTTCAATAAAAATGCCCAAGCTTTCCAATACCCAAAATTACAAGCAGAAAAACAAGACCCTTCCAGACAGGTCCCAACTCAATATAATCTGTTGTTGCCTCACAATTGAACCTCGAGATGAACACATGCGGCAGCAGTTATTTCTAATTCAAGGTATACTATACAGAAGATATTAACCCAACCAATGTTAATTAGCTGTGTCGCTAATTGTTGAGAGCTGGATCTCGTGTTAGGCTATAAGAAGCCACTCGACTTGAACTCTATCCTTCAACCACCCTATACAATATTACATCTTCTTTCTACAGTTCTACCTGACGTTCCAAAGCTGATAACAAGTGATTGAACAAGTAATTCAAGTCGCAAAGCTTAAGAGACTTCTTCCCCATTTCTATACGACGTAAAGATATAAGACTCTCTGTCATCCTAGGTACGGCCTTCCGAGCTGAATTGATCATAGCAATGTTACGTTTTCGAACGGGTTACAAATTCGTTCTACAAAGATCTGCCATTACATAAGTTTTCCTTTTGTTCTATCGTGCACTACAACAGTGGACCCTTGTTTGAGTATGATGAAGACTTGGTAAGACCTAGGATTCTTAGGGAATCTTAAGGAACATTCCTTTCTTATCAGTCCTAAGATTTCCTAAATTATCAAGGTTTACCGGACGCAACACTGCAGGTTGGATACTTGTGATTTTGATCTTTAGTTAATTGCGCGGTTGAAGAGAACTTCATTACCTAATCCTTCCTGACTGCAAATTGATATCTGTCACCTCTGTCCAGGAGCACGACTCTGTCCTCCAATCCAGCCTCCTTCACAGCCGTCTCAAAATCCTTTCGTGGCGACAAAAACACGTCGTAGTCATCGTAATGAATGGGAATTGTGACATCTGGATCCATCAGTTTGATCATCTCAACGCCTTGTTTCGCGTCCATGGTGACCATGATCAGGGGTGCAGAAGGCCCGGGAATAGTAGTTCCTCCCAAGTGAATTAGCATTAGGTCGATACGCTCGTCTTGAAGCCACTTTGGAATATCTTTGAGCTCGTCCACAAGAAGAGTATCTCCAGAGATGTAGATACGGTAGCCAGTTTGTACCTTGTCATCTCCATCGTTGTCAGAGCCTAGCTCGAGCATCCAGCCGTTGGTAGGCGGAACTGCACCGATGAGGTCGTTCAACGCGGCCAAGGGACCAGGAGGAACGTGTTTTCCTGGCATACCGGTGACTTTGATGACTGGAGTGTTTTTACCAGCTTCGGCATCATCAGATTTGAGCTTCACGTGGTCGAAAAAGTCGAGCGCCTTGACGTTGGTGAAGGGCGGATCTTTAGATGTCAAGCATTTATGAGCATGTGGAGTAGTGACAATGAGGAAGTCCCTATTGAGAGAATCCTCCACAAGTCGATCAAAGTGGTCTTCATGGTAATGAGAGAGAAGAATGCCGTCCAGTGAAGGCAGCTCATGCAAGTCAACGGCTGGGTTGGTTTGTCGTTGAGCAGTGACACCAGGGCCAAGATGAACATGATCACCAGCATGGAGGAAGTTTGGATCCGTGAGAAGACGAAAGCCTTGCCATTCGATTACAGTGGTAGCTGTTCCGATAAAATAGACGCTTGCGTTTTCATCGCCTTTGCTGCCCTTGGGATGAGTTTTAGTTGCCTTGGGGAGGAGGGATTGATCATCGGCAGCGGCAGCTTTATCTTTGAGCAGAGGTTGTCTCTTGGACAATCCCAGATTGATGGTTCCCTTATCAGACATGATGATTTTGGTATGAAAGAGAGATACAGGGACTATCTGAGTTGTCTTGGCGATTTCCGGTCGTTATTAAAATAATTCCTGGTCATCTTTAGATGACGTTGGTCTGGCGTATGTCTTGCAAGAAGCAACCAATTCCCTATCATTTTTATTCAATGTGCAGAAAACACCGTCATAGATCGTAATAACAACACAAAATGACATCCGAATACTCAGTCAATGGGTAGCTGTCTGATAAACGTTTTGTTCGCGCAGGTTCAATTCGCAAGCATCAATAAGAGTCTTCAACGGCTAATTTGACCTGGGTAAACAATGAACTCATCTGACTCTGTAGGAGTTCGTTTTTAATAAATATACACAACATCACCGTGGCATGTCCCTATAAGAGAATTCAATTGCTCAAGACAGAGTAACTTATGGTCTTTGCATTGGGCTATAAGTGAGCTTGACCAGTAGTAGTCTCAATCATTTGCGTCAATACAACACTCAAAACAGAGTGAAACAAGTCCCTTTGCACAACTAACTACATATGGCCTTTGGGAAAGTTTCGTCTTCGTTGGCCATTTAAGTTTCTGAAACGTTCAGTATTTTATGTTTCAGAATATCCATTACCGAGATTCTGATTGATGAGCTTGTACCTGTCGTCCAAATGCTCTCTGAAATACCCCACCTTTCTGCGGTTTTCTGCCAACTGGTGGGACATCCAGGTATCTACGCAGTTTGATCTTTCTCTCAGATTAACGAACCAAACTCAATTCATTCACTATGACACGATTTAGACCCTGCATTGACCTTCACGCCGGTCAGGTCAAACAGATCGTTGGAGGTACTCTTGACAGTACTTCCGCGGCTCTGCAAACAAACTATGTCTCTCAACACCCCCCTGCTCACTTTGCTCAGCTCTATCGGGACAATGAGCTTCATGGCGCACATGTCATTATGCTAGGCCCCGGCAACGACGGACCTGCTAAAGAGGCTCTCCAAGCATGGCCCGGGGGTCTTCAGGTCGGAGGCGGCATCAACGATAAAAACGCAAAAGAATGGATGGATGCAGGAGCGGAAAAGGTACTACATCGGAAGCGTCTCGCACAGCACAGACAGTTTTTCTAATTATTTGACAGGTTATTATTACCTCGTACCTGTTTCCGGAGGGCCGATTTAGCCAGGAAAGACTCGACGCAGTTTTGGAGGCTCTCGGTGGCGATAAAAACAAGCTTGTCATTGACCTGAGTTGCCGTCGTCGCGGAGAGGACTCTTGGTTTGTGGCTATGAACAAATGGCAAACAATCACAGATATGGAAGTGAACCAAGGTGAGTAAAAACGAGAATCTGCAAGCATATGTCTCACAATGTGCAGAATCTATCAAATCATTGGAACCCTACTGCTCCGAATTCCTGATTCATGCGGCAGACAACGAGGGTCTACAAAAGGGTGTTGACGAGAAACTCGTGGAACGACTTGCTCAGTGGTGTTCTATCCCAGTCACTTATGCAGGGGGTGGTAGACATCTTGAAGACTTGGAAAATGTCAAGATGCTCAGCAACGGCAAGGTGGATCTCACTATTGGAAGTGCCTTGGATTGTTTTGGTGGTTCGGGTGTCAAGTTTGACGATTGCGTCGCTTGGAACAAGAAGCAAGACAACTAAAGAAATAGAATCGCTTACGAAGCACTTCCATTGATTATGTTGGTTGCCGCATGCAGCTGTATGATATGAACACAACATCAATTTCTCGTATCATGTTGTTATTATTATTACCTTGATAGCTGTGGCATAATATTGTATATGAGAGTGAAATTTTCTCATGTCTTTAGGTGAGCTAGCAATATGATACTAACTCAAGACGGCAGTAAAAAACTCATTCTTGTAAGCTACTTAGGCGAGCTGATATAGATCTTGTGATGTTTACATGTGCGGCCAGCCAACGGCGATTTCGTCATATTTCATCAAGCGTAGTCAATGCAGGTCCACTTTGTGAAATAGTATTGATCGAAATCAAGATGTACTGTAGTGATCGGATGCCAAGGAATGGGCACAGGCCCGTGGGGGAGATGCAGGGCAGGGAGGGTAGGGTCAAAGCGAGAGGGAAAGAAAACAAAGAGCAAGGTGAGTTGTAAACAACCATGTTCAACATCCATGGAGGGAAAAAAAAAGCACACAGACTTCAGAGAAAGATAACAAGGGTGGATAAGCCTTTCAGAAGGACCACACAATACCGGGTTTAGTACTAGAATAGCCTCGGGAAGATCGAGATGCAAGACATCCATAAAATAATGGATGGATAGATGGATGGCAAGAGAATCTCCATGTTTAGCTTAGCGGAGACTTGACTTTTTTGGTGGGGGATCTTCGAGATGGAAAAGAAAAGTTGCATCAAGGAAAATAAAAATCCCATGTGTGAAGATCTCTGTCAGAAACTAAACTAAAACTAAAACTCAACTCCATAACTAGAGGTAGGTACCTAAAACTTGACATATATGCCCGACCTGCAGATTGAAGATTTGGAGGTGCAGCAACTTAAACATGGATACTCTGCAATTGCCCATGATATCCCCAATGGATCCATGCCACGACGGGACCGATAAGCTATGATCATAGGTGCCCAACCTAGGTGGCTTTTTCCCCATTCATTCTCTATTGCTAGGGGTGAAACGAAAACAGTTAACGAGATAGGGAAAGAGAAAGAAAAAAAAAAACGTCATGAGGAGTTAAATAAAGTAAGCTTAGTTTAGTAGGGGAAAGGTATAGAGTATAGAGAATAACTAACAAATCTTGACAGACAGATAAAAAAGCTCGCGTAGTCTAGTAAACATTGTGTCTCAGAATTTAGAAATATTTCAAGGATTATGCTAGATTCAACAACCAATTATTTACTTTTTCAGTGCGGCTGGCTGCGTTGCTGCCATGGCGACTGGGCTGCTGCAACGCTGTGAAGGGATGCTGGCTTGGAGCTGCAGCTGGTTCTGGACCTGTCCTTGGAGGGGAGCTGCTCCAGCAGGGGCGGGGTAGCCTGGGCTGCATTGTAGCAAGATAATTAGCGCCCTCCAAACGTCCGACTTTAGCTCGCAACTGGACACCGTATCCCAGGCAACGCTTTCTATGTTTGTTTTCTCATCGTCCAATCATATTCACTCCTCAATCTACCTGGTGTGCTTTCCTTAAACACATCAACTCGCCATAGTCACAACTCGATAGTCAACCTGCGACTTTCATAACATAACAGCATCATCGTGGAAGTTGTGCTGAGTTGTTTTAGTCAAGTCCCAAGGCCTTTGATAGAGCTGAGCTGTTCAGGCGTCTTTATTTTTTTTTCTTCCATCAGCAGACGTTGGTCGCATTTCTTACTTGCATTCATTCCATACCATACATCCAAGCTCGCCTTCACCGCGACATTCCTCAGATTCATTTTCATCGTGTATACTTGACTCGCATACCAATGCGTTGATAGTCGCTTGCCCACACTTGCGACCAACTGTTTTACCCATCACCACCTACTGTAGCATCCATGGCTACTGAATCGGTATGTAGACCCGCCCTACTCGCCCTGTTTCCCTAGGCAAAATGTCTCTGACTTATGCTCAGGTGCATCCCTTGCGAATCAACAAGACCACCACTCCAGGCAAATCTCCATCCACAATGGCGAGCGGAATCCCTCGCCCGCTGTCGGAGCTCTCACCGACAGAGATGAGAAGAAACTCGCCCAGCTGGCACAGGCAATCGAATGGTTCTCCCAAGGTACGTCTGCTAACCACTATCTACCATTTTGACGCTTCGTGTTGACAAAGGATGCAGAAATCTCCAGGAAACCCCGATTCGTCACCTTTCCAACCTTCTCCTTCAGAAGTCACCTCTCCACGTCTGTTTTGGCAGAACCGCAACACAGAAAACATCTTTGGACCTGGATCCCCATCGTCACACCGCCGCTCCTCCATTGAGCGTCTCCAAAAAGCATCCCGGGTCAAGAACAGCAACATTCTAGCACTCGAGCAAAAGCAAGAATATGATCCCACACGACTCCCTCAGATCGAAAGACCGCTCGCTAAGGTTCAAGCGAATTCGTTCCACGGGTCAACCTCATCTTTCCGGTCATCGACCACTGACCGCCCCAACTTTGGGCATTCCCGAACTGAAAGCGCAATGACAGTTCCCACCATCAGCCCAACCAGATCTACGACCTCTCAATCGGGAGGCTCACCAAATCGTCCCCTCACACCCAGCCGGGATCAAGTATCGCCTACCAAATCGTCCCTATCCCACTCCCGGTTCAAGAACAGCTTCGATATGGAAACTGGTACCTGGACCTTTGGCTCCCCCGAGGAGGATGACGATCATCCCTTGGGCCGCCGTCATGCAAAGAGCGTGACTTTTGACGCTGCCCCTCCACAGGTCAACGAGTATGAAATGGCAACACCCGACCTTTCATCCATCGGGACCAACTCTCGTGAGGGAAGCTATGAGTCGTTGGATTATGATGAAGAGGACAGCGATGTACTCTACGATCCTGGACATGCTGATCTTGAGGGCGACAGCTTTGATGCTTCCCTAGAAGACACAGACAAAACGCCTGTCGTTGGCCCAGATGATTGGAGAGGTGACAGCCCGATGACGAGCCGTACTGCCCCGCGTGAGTACGATGGCAGCCCGATGCCCGAAACGCCCCGTGCTTCCTTAAATGGTGGTCGTCCCCTGCATGTGCGCTCTGATTCCACTGCTTCTAGCGGTGAGCACCGACCTCTACCGCCTCTTCCTGGCTTCTTGAGTCACTCCCGCAACAACTCAGCACCATCCTCCCCCGCTTCCCCCAGCCTCTCGGCTACTGCAGAGAGGATGCTAGGAAACCAGAGGAACCTTCCCTCTCCTCCTGCCGCCTCGTCCGCGAGCAAGCTGGACATTCAAAGCATTGGCAACGCCAAGATGTCGCTCGAGGAACGACTGAGGCTCATGATGCTGTCTGATGACAGTGATGGAAAGACCGCAGCCGAGCAACAGCGCGAGCGTCGCCTTCGTAGGGGTAATGGCCGCGAGCGACTGAGCAGCCCCATATCTGAGCCCGAGGAGTCAATGATGAGCTTCAATGACGCTCTTGAGGAGCAAGACGATATTGTCGGCGACATGTCAGCGCTTGAGGATTACCAACTACCTCCTCGCATCTCGCGTGACTCAATCATGCGCAAGGTCAATGGCAACAAGTCCGTCGACCAAGACAAGGACTGCATCTTCACTTCTCCCCCAGCCTCGCGAAGCCCCAGCAGAAGTCCTGAGAGACAGATCCCTGATGATCCTGATATTCCCATTCCCTCTACTGAAGACTCTCTTTTGTCGGAGGATGATGAGACAGAGGATGACGAGGAGGAAGAGGAGGGCAGTGTCATCATCAGGAGAATGCCTGACAGCGAGATTGAGTTTTATGAGGACTCAGATGTCGATTTCGATGAGGATGAGTCAAGGCTGGAGCTACCTGTAGACGATGACAGCGAAAGCCACTACTCGTCACAAGAGCCCACGCCACAAGAAATCAAGCTCGAGGAGGTTGAGGCCAAACTCCAAGAGCAGGACTCGCAACCTGAGGAGATCCAAGAGGATGTCACAACGCCCACAACTGCTACTCCTACACAAAGTCAGAGCATGTCTTCGCTTCTTGACATCGCTTCCCATGACAAGGATGCGTCGTTCTCACGGGACTTCGAGTCTTACATGCTTCCTGAGCCTGAGAAGCCTGAGGTCGTGGAGGAGCCTGTCAAGGAAGACAAGGAACCCCAGCCTGAGGCGCCCAAGATGGCTGATGCCCATGCTTTCCTTCAGCGACCATTCACTCCTGATCAGCCGCTCTCCAAGCCTGAGTATGACGGTACTGGCTGGGGTGATCCCGAAGATGAGTATGACGATGATTGCCCAAGTACACCAGACTCGGTCATCCATCACCCAGTCCCTGCTATCGAGGAGCCTGAGCAACTGCCTATGGCCGAGCAACCCGCAATCCCCGAGCGAACTGCCACAATCAAGGCGACCGGCTCCAAGCTCAAGACTCGTCTCTCCAACACACCTTCCGACCTCAATGCTATGAGAGAAGCCCGTCGACAAGTCAGCATGGAGGTCCCTGACGTCCCACCAATTCCTGACAAGCATAACAAGCGGCTTTCCAGAGACAACACCGGACTTTTAGTTACCGGCGATGAATATATTAACAGACATCCCAGCTTCAAGAACCGCAGCTTGACTCTGGACCTCGATTTAGGTCTCAGCCTCGACCAAGACTTTGAGCGAGTTATTGAGGCACAAAAGGTGGCTTATAACGACCCCTTCCTTACCCAACCTCCTCCAACCTACAATTCCAGCCCAAGTAGACAAGTGTCTGCAACCAGATCTCAACGACACAGCCATGAAGAACTAGATGCTAACGTAACATTTCGTCGCCAGCGCGGTTATCTTATGCGACAGAACACCAAGGTTGTCACAGCGAGTGACAAGGACACAGATGAATTCCGTGTTGCCAGGTCAGTCGGCAACTCTCCCATCAAGGAAGACCGGCCAATGTCATGCATTGTCGAGCCTTGGAATGGAAAGCCCCGCCAGCGAAGTGTCCGAAAGCGTGTTGGTGGCAGTATTGGGCCTGTTCCTCCCTTGCCTGGGCAAGAGAGCAACGCAACAGCTGTCAGCCAGGCTCCTGTCGACGAGGACCTGGCTCTCGAAATGGCTACACCGGAAAGCGGAGAGAGAGGTCGTCTTTTCGTCAAGGTCATGGGTGTCAAGGACCTTGACCTGCCTCTTCCAAAGAGTGAGTACCAGTTTCCAACCACTGAAAGAACATATCTAACAGCAGTAGATGAGCGTACCTGGTTCAGCCTCACACTTGATAATGGTGTCCACTGCGTGACGACTGCCTGGCTCGAGCTGGCACGTAACGCACCCATTGGCCAGGAATTTGAACTTGTCGTTCCCAATGACCTTGAGTTCCAGCTCACCCTCAATGTCAAGCTTGAGAAGCCCATTGAGCGTGCTAGACCGCCACCACCTGCCGCCAAGGTTCACAAGCACAAGACGTCAACCTTCAGCAGAGTGTTTGCGTCACCCAAGAAGCGCAAAGAACTCGAGCTTCGCCAGCGAGAGGAAGAAGAACGAGCTGTACAGCTGCAGAAGGATGCTCAAGCTAAGCAGCGCAACGTCCCTCCGACAGCATACGAGCTTCTTTCTCCTCTAGCTGCTGAGGACGGCAGCTTCGGTCGTGCTTATGTCTGCCTTCGAGAACACGAGAGTCGATGTTTCGGTCGACCTTATCTCGCTGAAGTTGCTTGCTTCAACGAATGGGCAACCGAAGAGGCTGGGTTTGCGTCCAGCGTCAAGAGCAAGCGCGGTAACACAGCTGTTGTCCGCCGTGCACCGTACAAGGTGGGCAAGCTGGAGCTTCAGCTCCTGTTTGTCCCTCGCCCCAAGAACGCTACAGACGAGGATATGCCCAAGAGTATGAACTCGTGCATTCGCGAGCTCAAGGCCGCAGAGGAGAGAATGTCCCGCAACTGGGAGGGACATCTGAGCCAGCAAGGCGGCGATTGCCCTGTAAGTTTCTTGCCACGGAGCCATTTGATTTCATCTGAAGCTAACATTCATGCAGTACTGGCGCCGCCGATATTTCAAGCTTGTTGGTACCAAGCTCACTGCTTACCATGAGGCAACTCGCCAGCCTCGAGCTACCATCAACCTAGCCAATGCCAAGCGATTAATCGACGATCGCCGGGCCTTGACCGAGAAGGAGACCACTGGCAGAGGCGGCCGCCGTCGTCGCTCGGCGTTTGCGGAAGATGAAGAAGGCTACATGTTTGTTGAAGAAGGATTCCGTATCCGATTCAACAACGGTGAGCTTATCGACTTCTACGCAGACACAGCTGCAGATAAGGAAGGCTGGTTGAAGGTCCTTACCGACGTTGTCGGACGTGACAGCCCAGAAGAAGAGACTTCAAATCAGCGCTCAAAAGCCAAGTGGTGTCAGTTGGTACTTCGACGAGAAGAGCAACTGCGTCGCCGCGCATCGGGTCGCCGAGTGAACTCAAGACCTAAGAGCATGTTCCTCTAAGACACGATGTCGTTTGGTGAAGACGAAAATGAGACAAGGTGCTGGGCGCCGGGCGCCATATGACGACTACCTGGACCTGGCGTTCGGGACCAGCAGGATATTAACGATAGAAGTCTCTGTTTTCAAGTCCTCTGGTATTGGTTTATATGGTTGATGGGATACTATGTTGATGTTGTAATATGACTGGAGTTAGGCGAGGTTTTGTACCCTTGGCTGACGAAATTGGGAGCATTGGCCGTTTGTGCACTTACAAGGCGTCGGCATGGAAATGGTTGTTTTATATTTGTTTACTTTGAGTTTTGGGAGGGTCCTTTGGCGCCTGCGCGTAAGGTGTTTACTGTTTATAGCATCAGCTTATAATGAATTGTCAAAAAATGCTAATGTTAAGTTTACAAAGTACAATCAATCAATCAACCAATATCCAGCCAGTAATGTGAATCGTTTACATGGAACTTTAATCAACTATATGAAGCAATGGTGAAGGGCTGCTTGAGCACGTGACAATAACTGACACGTATCCACGTTCATGCGAGCAATGAATGGCATGATCCACCTGTAGGCGCCTCTAAGCGGGGCATCTAGGGGAGCTTATGAGGCGCAGCGTAATTTACAGTGGCTCATACCCATACCTCAAGCTACCCGACAATAGGATCAGCCCGTATTAGTGCCATCTGATCCCATCCCATCTCACCTTGGTAGCTACAACCTCCGGCTTCGTTGCCAAGTTGACGTCCAATTTTCAAGCGCTTTGTTACTATATCACCTCCCTTCGCGCTTCATTTACTGTCTCTTTTTTACAATCTACTTCTAATTAACCTTCGTCACCATGGCCGGCCGTTTCGTACGGGCGTCCAAGTACCGTACGTACCGGCGCAAACTCAAGTGCAGGTTGCCAGAACCCGAATCCATATGCTGACGTTACTCGCCAGGCCACGTCTTTGGAAAGTCCACGAGAAAGGAATTCTGCTACGACAACCTCCATATCAGTCGCAATGCTTGGGATACAAACTTGGTCAAGGTGCGTCGTACTGCATCGCGGCGCGTGGTGCAATCAATCCATAATCTAGAGAGTCCAGCGCGCTGATTTAGGGGGTGGTTGGGTTTCGAATAGGTCAACCCTGAGTATCTCTCAGTCAATTGGGATGCTTCTGGTGGCGGCGCATTCGCTGTTATCCCTCTGAACGAGAAAGGAAAGCTTCCCGACCAGATCCCGCTGTTTCGCGGCCACACTGCCGCTGTGCTCGATACCGACTGGTATGTATTCCTTCCCCTGGTTGGGCCCCTGAGGTCCCTCGCTAAAGGTACTAACAAAGACGCAAGGAACCCTTTCAACGACAACATTATCGCCTCTGCCTCCGACGATGGCAAGGTCTTTATCTGGGAGGTTCCCAAGGATTTTACGTTGCACACCGACGCCGAGGAGATTATTGATGTCGCGCCCGTGAGCAAGCTCGCTGGTCACCCCAGGTTGGTTACATATCGTACGAACCTTCATCTTCAAGGTACTAACACCCAATAAAGAAAGGTTGGACAGGTTCTCTTCAACCCTGCGGCCGAAAACATTCTCGCCTCCGCCTCGGGCGACTTCACCATCAAGCTCTGGGATGTCAACACCGGCCAGTCGCCTCTTACCCTCAAGCACAACGATATCGTCCAGAGTTTGACATGGAACGCCAGCGGAAGCATGCTCGCCACCACCTCGCGAGATAAGAAGATTCGTGTGTGGGATGTCCGACAGGAGAAGCCCGTCCACGAGGGCCCTGGCCACGGCGGTGCCAAGAACAGTCGCGCTGTCTGGCTGGGAGAGCACAACCGTTTTGCGACAACCGGTTTCTCGCGTATGAGCGAACGACAAATAGCTCTTTGGGAGCCTGGCAGGACAGAGCCTATTGGCGGATTCAGCATGCTCGACTCTATCTCTGGTGTCTGCATGCCTTTCTGGGGTATGTAAATCCTTTTTTCAACAACGTTCGGGTCGCGCCGAGACTAATACCTTGCAGACGATGGTTCAAACTGCCTGTACCTTGCTGGCAAGGGGTAAGTATTCGCTTCTGTCCGCACTGAGACAATACTAACTTAGCGTAGTGACGGCAACATTCGATACTTTGAGTACGAGAACGACAAATTCGAGTTCCTCAGCGAGTACAAGTCGGTCGACCCTCAGCGTGGTATTGCTTTCATGCCCCGACGAGGCATCAACGTATGATTTTCCGAGAGTCCAAATGTGTGTGTTACGTTTACTAACAGATCTAGACTCATGAGAATGAGGTCATGAGGGCTTACAAGACTGTCAACGACGCTTATATCGAGCCTATCTCTTTCACTGTCCCACGACGTGCCGAGACCTTCCAGGCTGATATCTTCCCCCCTGCTGTTGGAACCAAGCCTGCCGCAACTGCTCAGGAATGGTTCGATGGCAAGACTGCCGTCCCTAACAAGATTGACCTCGAGAGCGTCTACGACGGTACCGCTCCCAAGGAGATCGCATCCGACTACAAGGCTCCTGCTACTCCCGCCCCTGTCACCGAGAAGCCTGCTCCCAAGAAGGAGGAGCCCAAGAGGGAGGAACCTAAGCCAGCCCCCGCTCTCCGATCTCCCCCTCCCACCATGAACGAGCAAAAGGGCTCGATTTCCGCCATGGCCTCCAGATACCAGGACAAGCAGGAGGATGAGGAAGACGACGATGATGCTTCAAGCTTCGAGGAGGTTTCGCGACCTGCTCAACGCCAAGCTGCTCCTGCATCCAAGTTCACGCCTCCTGCCCAATCGCAGACGGCTTCTTCTTTCACTCCCGCGGTCGCGAAGCCTTCCTCTCCGGTCAAGACACCTACTACTCCCGCATCCTCGGCTCCCGCAGCCTCTTCTTCCTCCGCTCCCAGCGGTGGCGACTCTTCCTTCGCCGAGATCAAGCAGCTGCTCGAGGGCCAGACCAAGCAGATCGGCCTCTTGACCGCCGAGGTTGAGGCGCTCAAGCGCAAGGTCAGCACTGGCTCTCAGGATCAGAGCGAGCGCATCCGACAGCTTGAGCTCGAGCTGGAGGAGGCGAGGTCCTAAGTACAGGACCATAGTCTACTTTGGGAACGCGAGTAGCGACCTCTTCCCTGGCGTTAGAAACTACGGAGACGTGGGTGGGTGGATGGTTGTAGCGAATATGTGTATATAGATAGGGTATTTAAAAGATTGTGCTTCGACAGCCCATTATTGTGTGTTTATATGTGCGATTCTTTCATTAATTGATGAATGGGTAACCATTTATTCGCACCAAGACTTTTGCTCTTTATTCATTCAAGGGTGAGCAGCAGTCAATGATTGAACTCGGTTGTGGCTTGTTAGTGAACATTGGTGACCACAGCATTCGGTACTATGGGACAATAGCCTATTGGTATATTTAATCACGTATGAGATCCTGCGTATGTGCTGTTCTATTAATACGATTATTCATTAGTCACTACTGGACTTCAGTTGAGTATTTCGGTTCCTGTTCGTTTTAGCAGGTGCTAGACACTCGTTGATCATCATTCAATTGTTTACATATGGTCACCCGGCGGAAGAAGTCTACGAGAGTATTACAGAACACTTCATTATCAGATAATATTCAGCATAGTTCGTATATAGTGAAACCACTGATGCGATGTCATATAAGTTGTAGATGTAAGGTCAAAGTGCAACATACTGAGCCTACCCTACACCAACAGCACTTTGAAAACTTGACATTGTAACCATCTGCTTTTGTGAACTTGACATATCTCGACCTAGTGTGTTTGACCTCGGTTCACCGCAACTATATTTTTGTGACAAGCCATAGTGGAAGCGTGATGTACTGCATACTCTCGTTTCAATATGCGCTTTCTTGTGATGACCATAAGAGATGTCGACAAACCAAAGTCTCCCAAAGACCATCAAAGGCCGTCCCAAGTCAAAATAAACTCATAAATAGAAACAAATTACTGCAGTCACCTCAAAGTTTTCGTACTAGTTAGGTTTAAGCGCCATTGGAGACATAATCTGGTCTGTCAGCGGCGGCCAGGTTGCACGCAGAGTGAGTGAGCAACTGCGAAACAATTTCACGAAGCTAACCTTCAGTAAGCGCAC
The DNA here is from genome assembly GCA_013623685.1 of Fusarium transvaalense. Classification (NCBI taxonomy): domain Eukaryota; kingdom Fungi; phylum Ascomycota; class Sordariomycetes; order Hypocreales; family Nectriaceae; genus Fusarium; species Fusarium transvaalense. Next base: position 24,625 of record JABFFG010000247.1, read on the forward strand.
ACTGTGGCCGTATCAGAGACCCTGAGTGTCTAATGGATCTGAGAGAAATTTTAACAACTGACGCTAACACTTGTTGGTCGTCAACATGGTTCTCGAGCAGTGAACTCAACATGGACAACAAACCTCTGATGCGTCTGTCACGATGACCAGTCGGAAGGAAGCAGAACAGTGGACTTCGCCATCAAGGAGTTCATGCGACTGTAGCCGGACTTCTGATCCAGGAAGCTTTGGTCGTTGAGCTGTTTCACAATAAAGGGTCCTGATGGGGGCATACGGTCCAGACTCGGATCCATGCTGAGTTCAAGAAGAGCTTTATGGAAAGCTCAGCCGTAATCTTTTCTTGGCAGATCGCCAACGCGGAATCACGATAGAGTGGCGTTACAAAACGTCATGATGAAAGTCGACTGAAAACTTCATGGTGTTATGCAGGAGCTTTGTTCTGCCTGCAACGCTGTGGGAAACAACAGCCAGCTACTTCGCCTCGAAACTAACATTCGGATCTAGATCATGACCGAGTGGAAATCGAAAATAGTTGACGATCAAACATTCGAGCGGCAGCGAGGTGTTTGAGATATCTCGTCTGTTTGAATGAGGTTGCATCTGAAGATATCGATATACCACATCTAGAAGTCAGTTGAGGCCAGGTTCACCAGAATAGCGTGCCAAGCAAGTATGCTGAAACTATTCAGACCTTGCTGGCCTCGCTAAGGAACATCAGAGGAACGCCCACTACCCAACTTCCGCGAACGCCATGACTCAAGCGAGGGCATCGTGGTCGACTGTGCGTAGGTAGGGTCGTATCTGCAGGAACAAGTGGGCAACTAAACCCCTGATACCCCGGAAACGAGAGCGTATGTAGTGACAAGATTGATAGGCAACTTTTGCAAGGCGCTCGCTTCAAACTCTTCTGGAAGAGCTGGTGGCTGGGTGTTGAGCGTTTCATGTCTCTGAAGCAGAGAGCAGGGACCGTTTTACGATCTTGGCGGTGTGATGTGATTGTAGAAGCCTCGCTTCAAACAACAAAAGCTCTACCCTTTATGGATCTTGCTGCAGACTTCGGAGAACCGACTCCATGGGTTATTTTGGGCCGTGGCCAAAGTTGGACATCCAACTTAATGACCACAGATCTTGGTGATGGCGAATGGTTTAACACGGAACCCCAGCTTTGTTTCCCAGACGCGACAAGTACACTGCTGTAGGAAGAAGGTGCCAACACAGCAGGGCAGAGGAACGTGGGTTTGATCGCTGGTTGGGGGCCCGGACTGTTTCAGGTCAGTAGAGGCTACGGTCGAAATAATGCAAATCAGATCTGAGGCTAGATGCAGAAACTTATCCCTATAGAGTTGAGCAGAAAGTCAGTGTAACTCACAGTCCAAGTCAAAGGAAACGTCCATGTCGTTATTGTAGCATCCGAGCGACAATCCCAATTAACAAGGCGGGCCTCCTATACATAGCAACACTGCAGGTGGACTGGATAGTTATTGATTGACTGTGATATTTGTCGAACCCAGCATGTAAGGTGGTAAGCAACCTTGCGGAACCATACTGTAGGTTCCGTTCCGCCTACTCTCTTGGCTTTGGGAAACATAATCGGTCCCTTTCTGGATCCCTGATCAAGAGATTCGGCTAGCGCTGTAGTCGACGAGAAGGCCGGTTTGTGCCTGACTGTGCCTAGCCCTGGATAATGATGTCTCTCAGCTTGACTACTGACACTTGACTTGATCACCCCCCAGTAAGTAAGAGCCCTAAGAATGGTCCACCGCCGGGTGATAACCCGATCGACGACCACTACCGAGTGGATGACTTTTTTGATTGCTTCTATTTATGGTCTGTAACGACAACATAAGTCGTCAGAACCAAGATGAAGCATAAATGTGAGGTTGGGGTGAAATCCTGATACATCCAATCGAGCAACCGAGACGCATCTCAAACTGGGCCCCTTGCGGGCCTTTGCCAGCCGCCGACAGGGAAGCTCTTCAGAAGAGTGATTGGCTGATGTGAGATGTTCGACCTAAATTTGGACGCACACAACTTCTGAAACGCAAGCGTCGAAAGCTGAGTGGCAGTCTTTGGGAGGGAGGACATCTTGGCTGTATATGCTTCAGTCTTCAGAGAGACCGAGGTCAACAATTATTACCTCTAGGCCAGATGCGATGAGGCCCCATCATTCCCTGATAGCAAGATTGGTGAGTTAAACGCTCATCTTTCTCCTTTCTTGCATCTTTGGACTGGTGACTGTCATCCGACAAGGGGATATGTCGTAATCTCAATGTGCCGCCTACCTAGTTGGAGTCGGTACGGGCCCAGATGAGGGAGGATATCAACGACTCGCCTCACCCAGAACAATAACAAAACAATACCCAATTTGCAAAGATAGCTGGGGCTATGACATTCAAGACTTGCTGCGGCCCGCAGCGGCGCGAATGAGAGCCTTCTCACGTGCAGGCGGTTGCGCCTCAAGCAGTAATTTTAAAATTACATAGGGGTAACGTAGTCCATAAGAGTCAATGCTACCCTACCCTACCATGCTGCGTTCCAAACTTGTGATAGTGAAGTGAATGCCTTGTTGTTGCCGAGTAAGCTATGTGATGACCAGTCATAAACTCGTGTTTATGAGAGAGCTCAATGAAGTCAAAGCCACTGGTTACAGGCTCGGTTAGAGATAGCTCACAATACTGGCTACCTATGCAAATGTCTCTGTATGATTAGTCATTTTAAGAACAATCCTTATTATTGCAATGGTGTTGATACTATGTAGTAACAGGAGGAAGCTGACGGACCCGCCGTGGAGAAAAGCGAAAACTTTCGCTCGAAGCCTCGTATGTAATGCAGGCAGTTACCATCCTCATCTCCTGTCCATATGGATATATGAGTGATCATGAGGTGCAGGTATTGTATGTATATCATCCCAGTTAAGGACAGGGAAGCCACATAATGGCGTATACACTTCTAATGTGTCTCTCGGTGAGGCAACGCTTCTTGGGTCCTCCATCGACTAGAACTGGCCAAGCTCTTTCGAGAAGGTCAATTCTAGGTGATGATAGCTTTGCATGCCTATCGTACCTATGTACGAATAGAGAGGCTTGAATAGTTGTGGTCCACAATCGAAGGAGATGGGCCGCAAAATAGGAACCAAACACCAATCGAAACCCATGAAAACACGTCCGTAGTCTTATCCAATGAGTGCATGAAATGCTTCCGATAATGCTACGTATCCCAACAGCCTTTAAGACTGACTGATTCGACAGTATTTGGATAGAACGACCCAATGACCCAGTCACCCAGCCTCCCTCTTGGTTGATAAACTAGGATTTCAAACAATTCAAAGTCATTGATCAAGGGGTGTGATAGTTTCAGATATCTAGCATCATTGGTGCATAAGTCTTGAGACGAGGATGTGTGTTTGATGCAGTCCTGCAGGCACGTTTCATCTTGACGAAAACAATATCTTGACGCAGCCCTGGTAGGGATATGTGGACAAGTGACCTTGTTTAGTTGGGAAAAAACATCCTTGTTTTGCATTAGTCTGCAGAACTGGTCTGCGGAACCCACCGGCATTGTTGGCTAAGAACGGTGTTCGCGGTTCGTGAACAGACTCAAAAGAAGATGGCGCAAAGTGGTTAGGTTAGGTAGGTAGGTTAGAGCGGGAATCAATTTATGATGAGGGATCGTCAAGAAGTCATGTGGGATTGTTTATCGGACTGCCCTGGTCATGGACGCACCTCCCCACGGCTCGGCTCTGGGATATTGTTGTTAGCTGTAAACCCAGTTTCGACGAACTGGTGGCTTGAATTGAGCGATGAAGCCCATCGACATTGGGGAAGGGTAGTGTGTCTTGGTCGAGTGACACTTATCTTTTTTTCCCTTTCTAAACGGATCGAAAACCTGTCCAAGTCTTGACCAAAAGAACTGGCAAGAGTCAAGACATTCCGACCACTGTACTTGGCACACAGTGGTAGTACATGGTGTGTTGTTTCTCCACATCATATGGATAAAGTTTTGTTACTCAGGTAAGCTTGAATAATGAGTTCCATGTCGTGCATGCGAGGTCAGTGATCAGTCGGCCGTACGTACCCAAGGTACCATAAGTCGAGCGATTTTTGGTTGACGGAAAGGATGAACCTCAACAGCTTCAGCTGTACTCGTTTGGAGGGATCAGAAGGGTGAACGGACCCTCCATCTCGCTTCAGCTCGTTTTCGTGCTATGCCAGGTGGTAATCAAACTCCCGCATATGGCTTGGAAACATCGTCGTCAACCCCTTTTTAGCGATCGAGGAACAAACTTAATTTGGCTGTTATTGCTTCAGTTCGTGCTGTACTATAGACTGCCCGCTCGTGTTGCAACCAGGTAGATTCGGCATTAACATGTAGTGGCCTGGTGATATTCGACATCGCAGTCATTAAGACAAGACTCAAGTGATCCATGACAGTTGGCCGCCAAACTATAGCGCATAGTATAAGAGTGATCTCCGAGAATGGGTCTTGGGATCGTGATGAAATTACGACCCTCGCACTGGCACAAGCCACAATTCTTGTTGGTAATTGTGAGAAACCCTGACTTCAAAGTTGTACAGAGAAGAATAATATTCATCAAATATGGTGGGCTGAAGACGCTAACATCTATTACTGGCCCAGCCTACTGACTAGCAACAGTGGCCAATTTCTGAAAAATCCACTCCTCCAGTGTTGCGGTATGGCTGATGAATATCGCCAAATTACGGATAGTTGGGTTCGACATGCTATGCTGTCCGTTGAAAGCAATGCAGTGTCAGGTCACCCTTGGCTTCGCTGGTCATATTTGACAGGTCTATCGATCGAATCTCAGAGTTGGTAGTGGGTTCAATGCTCGTCTGAAGATTGGCTCAGAAATTTTCAAGCTAGGCTTTTCAGAGTTCTTTGAGAACCAATTGTTAGGCTGAGACAAGCGGCACGAGGCGGCCAGTCTGTGAGCAACTTGTGTTTTATGTTTCAGGATCTGTGTATGTATTCTCAAAGCCATCCGTATGTAGAATAATAGCTGAGAGACAGCAATCAAACAAGAATGAGGACCGTTACCCACGTTGCTTATTAGCTGCAAATGTAACTTTGGATTTGTTTCCGCGACCCATGTCGATCTTTTCGGCCTCGACCTTATTCAGTAAATGTCGTCCGACGCGGAAGGGAGCGTAGATTGTTTGAAGCAGGGGCGTGGTCTCAACCTGTCGATGTCGTAGTAATACAAACAGCGCTGTAGTCAACAAGGGAGCCAGTAACAAAGACACTGGTTTTTTATACCCACATCAATTCACTCACTCATCGCGAGCCGCCAGGGAACTGATATGGTTTTTCACAATGGAGAGTCAACACACGCCGATTACGCTTGGTCATGAACGAGAGTTCGTTGAGCAAAGCCACCCAAATTGAGCTTCTGGACGCCTTCAGTGCACCAATATGCCAATGATATCAAAGCAAAGTTGGCTTGGACACACTAATAACTAGCACAAGCCCACTTTTCGATATGAATTGTTCAGTGCGCTTGATGGGATGTTTGTAAAGGCAGAGTCAACGCGTGAGATTCTTCATTATCTGGCTTTGAAGCGGGCGATACTGCAAGGTGTGGCGGCACTGTACTGCACCGTACCATCTTGATGTTTCGTGCTTCCCCGCCGGCCAGAGTAAAATGGCCTGTTGTTTGACCAGATACGGGTTTTGCAGCCCTGAAAAGAGTAAAGAATAAACGTTTTAAGGCGACGGTGAAAGTGGGATATCAGGTACGAGGCGTGGAAGTAAAAGAATCTATAGAAGCATCGGAATAACGACATGGAGCAGAGGACTATCAAAGGGTGATCCATGACTTCCCGGTGTTGTTTGCATGACAGCCGGGGAAAGAAAGAGAGAGACAGCCACACTGTGCCTTCCCAAGTCCAGAAAACCAGCAAGTCTCCACTGAGTATCTTTGATTGGCACGATGTTACTTTCTCTGACTGCAGCCCCGCTACTCCCGTTGCTGACGAGCAAGTCCTCCACCCTCTATCCCACCTGGGTCTTTCCTAAAAGCACCGTGCGTGGTATGTGGCTGCTCTCCCGCCCTCGCAACGCCGTCGCTCGCTTTTCTCAGGCTGGCGCGTGCTCTAGAAGTCCAATCCCAACCTAATTGGAACCCACCCTACCCATCTCCATAGGCCTGCACCTGCCATCCATGCCAGGTACTTGCCCTTAGGTTACCTTCCTTGTCTTTTCCTTTTCATGGATGGGGAGGAAGGACATGGCATGGCCGGGGTCCTCCTTCCACCTCTGTCTCTCAACTCACTTGCTTTGCCTGACCTTGCTCTCGCCCGTCCGTCGGCGCGACCTACGCTTCTTTTTCCACACCAGCATCTCATTAAACCCCCGTATATCCTCGCTCGCCCACCCGCTCAGATTTCCCTTCTGAAATCTTTTTCCTCTCGTCGTTTTGTTTTCCCTTCACTTTCCTCTCCCTACCTCCCCCTCCTCCCTCGCTCCTCGCTCCACACTCCCCGGTCCCATCCCGGAGTCGCTCTCAAAGCCGTTTCTCTTCCCATTTCAATAGAAGCCGTCTTCACCCCCGACGTCTCAAAAGTTCATCTTCAACGCGCCGCTTCCTTCCTTCGTTTCCACCCACGAAGCCGCTTGATGAACATTGCCCCTCGGCTCTGTTGATCTGTTTTCGCTTCTTGCTTTCTACTCTTTGCTTATAGCTTTAATCTGGCTCGATTGCTGTTTCGCGCGAAACCTCGCCTTCGACCCCCACCATCGCCAACGCCTTGACGGTTGCTACTCTAGACGCCTCAGCTGCATTCGCTTGACGCGGTTGCTGAGTTTTGAATCGTATTGCACAGCGATTCCATTATTCCGGGCTGGTCTCGAATTTTGGTCAATAAGCATCATTCCAATCATCTTTATTTATTCCGACTCAGGCTGCGCCTCGACCATTCTATTTCAATCAACGAAACTGTTGCTTTCACTTGCTCACTTCGAAATCTCTGGTTGCGATCATCCAGACACTTCGGCTCGCCTCGACAACCATCCTTCGGCCGTCGAGCGCCATCAAATAGACTGACCAACCGCGGTCACGTCACAGATCACATTCACAACGCGACAAGATGTATTCGCAACACTCCGCAATGGCGCCTCAGAAGCCCGAAACATTCATGTTGAGCACTGAGGCCCAACAAGCTCTCCCTCACGATGCCCAGGTCGCTCTGCAGCAAGTTGACAACTGTGCGTACTAGATTTGCGAAATTGCCTCAACGTAAACATACTGACAACGGATACAGTGAAGTACTTCCTTATCTCTGCCCCTGTTGACTGGCAACCTGATCAGTACATTCGACGATTCCTGTTGCCAACCGGTGAATATGTCTCCTGCATTCTGTGGTAAGTTGAATTTGACAAGTCGAAATCAATCATGCCTAATTGTTGGTTCACAGGAACAACCTCTTCCACATTTCTGGTACAGATATTGTGCGATGCTTGTCCTTCCGATTCCAGGCTTTTGGCCGACCTGTCAAGAACTCGAAGAAGTTCGAGGAGGGTATCTTCTCTGACTTGCGAAACCTCAAGTCTGGAACTGATGCTTCGCTGGAGGAGCCTAAGAGCGCCTTCCTCGACTTTCTTTACAAGAATAACTGCATCCGAACTCAGAAGAAGCAAAAGGTCTTTTACTGGTACAGCGTCCCCCATGATCGCCTGTTCCTTGACGCGCTGGAACGCGACCTCAAGAGGGAGAAGATGGGCCAGGAAGCCACCACTGTTGCTGTTAGCGAACCAGCACTGTCTTTCCAGTACGACTCGTCTCAGTCGCTCTACGAGCAGCTGACAAAGGCGCAACAAGCCAATTCATCATCTTTCAGCGCCCAACAATCCGCTTTCTCCCAAAGTCAGTCCACATCACCCGTTATGCGAGCGATGGACTCGATGCCTCCTCCCCCGACAATGATGCCTCAGTCCATGCCCCCTTTGGCGGAGGGGATGGACGCAATGGTACCTTATGGAACGATGGCGGTGCCTCACCCGATGCACCAAGCCGTCCCCGTCAAGAGGGAACCTGATTTCACCCGTGTCCAGTACAACCAGAACGGTGTCCCTATCACGACAGGCCACCAGCGCCATGCTTCAATGCCCGCATATGCTCTAGAGTATTCGCCCGCTCCATCATTCGTTTCCTCACAGTACGAGGACTACAGCAACCGAGGAATCTCCTTCGAACCCATCACACCTCCGCAGCAGGCGTTGGGCATTTCTGCTGAACCTGCGTACATCGCTAATGAGGAGACCGGCCTTTACTCTGCCATTCCAGATCATATGGCTAGCATGAACGGCCTCAACGGCATGGTTCAGCTTCCTCCATCCAACTTGGCTGGCCCACAGTTCTCTCGTCCCTATGGTACAAACAACGTCTACTCTGTGATCGAAGGTTCGCCGACATATAAGCAGAGAAGACGGCGTTCATCCATTCCCCCATCTATGTCGGCAATCGCGCCTCCAACCGCTCCTTCTCACCCAGCACACTCACACGTTCGTCGGCCCTCTGACCTGCGACGATCCGTCTCCGCTTCCGTTGGTCCCGTTGCTGAGGGTGACGAGTCTGCAGACAACTCCCCTCCCGGTCTGTCTTACAGCACTTCTGCCGTGTCTATGAACAGCCAACACCACCAGAACATGTCCCGACACGGAACCCCCTTGTCTACTGTGGAAGGAAGTCCTGCTGCCAATTCCATGGGTGTCCACCAGGACTTTCCTCACCTCGCCAGCGAGGAATATACTGATGCCTCATTGAACGAGCAGCGACGATCTGTCCCCGCCCCTAACGGTGCTGTCCGACGTGCTCGCTCCGCTACCGTTATGGAAGTTGGTCCCTATCCCCAGAAGTCTCATTCCTGCCCTATTCCCACCTGTGGACGTCTTTTCAAGCGTTTGGAGCATCTCAAGAGGTAAGAATCACACCCCATCATACTGCATCTCATCGATACTGATCTGTTTACCAGACACGTTCGAACACACACACAGGAGAGACCCTATGTTTGCCCCCACTGCAGCAAGGCCTTCTCACGATCCGATAATTTGGCACAGTACGTTTTGTTGTTTACTCCCTCGATCTACTCCCACTAACAAGACTTCTAGACACAAGCGCACACATGGTCGCGAAGACGGCGGAGAAGGTTCACTCCATTTGTCTGGTGATGAAGAGGAGGATTTCTCCGGTGATGATCATCTTGGATCATTGGAAGAGGCCTCCCCTCATTCCGACAGCCCGTACGTGACCGGCTCTCTGAACGCTGCTGCCCATGGCTCGACACCCCCCTCAAGCAATGCACCCACACAAGCGTTCAACAGTCTGGAAACCCTTAGCATGCCCATGACAATGAGCCAACCGGCTGCTATCAACGCCAGCAGCATGATGTAACGGTTGAATTATTCACGACTTTGTCATTTTATTTGCACAGATCATGACTACAAGGGATTTATGGCTTGAATTTTGGTGGCAATCTGCAACGGTATTTGCGTGCACTGCTTGACTTTCCTTTGTTCATATTTTTACTACATTTTTCTTTTTGGTTGGAAGCGCTCATCGGTGGTCCAAAATATGGCTTTGATAGACCCACGCTGCGGTAGCTGGGAGAAGCTTCTGATGAAGGGCTGTGAGCATCATGAAGACAGCATTATGCCGAGGAGTGTCAAAGGATGCATCTATATATACATAGCTGCCGTTCTTTGATGATTGTTAGAGTATTTAGATATCCTGTGGAAGCCAACGCGAGTGATCGAAATCGATCCGAAGCTTGGCAATTAGAACAAAAACTTTATATGACTTATATGTAACCCAAATGCTCCTGTGACACCAAAGGGATAACGATATGATGCACCGCATCACTGTGCTAATGAAATGAATATGCTTCGTAAATTAGTGGCCTCATCGCCTTCCCCTTCTGCCAAATGTATCTCTTGTTCCTTCTATACCCTTGATGTCTCTATCACTCAGACGTAATTCAGCTCCTCTGAGTCTGCCGACCCCAGGTCGATCGACTGCCAGCTCTCTCTTTCGATCTTTGCGTCCCTTCTTTTTACCAGTTTCTCGCTCAAGGATAATGCCATTCTCCTTGGCTTCTCTGCGACGTTTCGCTTCGCGTGCGTCTGCCGCAGCTACAATCCCTTTGCGCATGTTCATGGGCATCTTCTCCTGCTTGTGAATGGATATCTTGGATCCTAAGGCCTGGACGCGCATGTCCGTAGCCTTCTGGCGAGTACGGCCAGCGGCGAACGCTTTTGGTTCAATGGTTGTGCCAGAGGCGGAGATGGCAGGGGCGAGGAGGTGTGATTCTGCGATAAGACGACGAAGTTCAAGATCTTGAGCAAGAAGAGAGGGTGCGTCTTCGGGAAGCTCGTTGGAGGAGGATGGAGTAGCTGCAGATGTTGGTTCGGATTTGGTGAATGTTTGGTCTGGAGGGCGTGATGACTGGTTATGCATGTTAGTTTTATATCTTGTAGTTCCCATGAAGGCTAGTATTACCATGAAGGCCTTTAGTTCTCGTTTGGACATTGTGGCTTGTATTTCTGGTTGCTTTCCAGAATGGTCCACGACTTCTATTACTGGAGGCTGCTCTTCCTCTTCCTCTTCACCTGAGTCGTCGCCTGAGAGGCCACCCCATTCCTCTCCGTCCTCATTATTGTCACCGTCGTTGCTGTCGCTGTCGCCTCCTTCGCCATCGTCTTCTTCGTCGCTTTCCTCGTCCCGTTTTGTCTTTGAGCTGGATTTGGGTTCTTTCGCATCAGGCAGTGGTGCGAACTGCGCTTCGAAATGTCGACGGAAGATGGCAGCGGCATCTTCTTCCGAGATCGCAGGCTCGGAGTCAGCCTTGCGCTTGCCCAAGACAGCCATAGCGGGCAGATTTGACTTGTAGGGCGTTGTTAAGACGGAACGGTTGGGGTATGATGTTGAATGGAAATTTTTTGGTTATGCTTTTCAGCCTTGCATTTTCCTACAAGGCTGCCCCACCATACGATTTATACTACAGTCGCTGCTTCAAGGAGGCCAACATCGATGAGTTATCAACCAATATCTTGGTAGTTCACATGCAATTCCGGTAAGTATTTAGCTCCTTCATAGTACATCAATATAAAGAGAATTAAAGAATTTTGTGATGTGTGAATGAAGTTGGTTGGAAGTTTCAAAGCATATCTTGTTGCGTCTTATGTCTATTAAATCAAATATTCAGCCCATGGTATCATATCTCTAACGCCGTAATAAACAACAATCAGACTTTTCCAGCCAATCTTGCCCGTCTCGAGTCTTCCTCTCTTAGAGCTTCGCTCTTTGCCAAGAAGTCTTCTCTGGCCATGTAAGAATCCTTGGATTTGCCAGCAAGCGCCAGCTCGTCTTTGATACCCTCCTTGTCGACATAGCCAGCCCAATCCATACGACTCTTCTCTACGACATTGAGCTTCTTAGCCTGAGCCTCCTTGCCAGCCTTGATTCGTGCGGCCATTCCTAGATTCAGATCGGATCGCTGGGGCATGAGGTCCATCTGAGGCTCAAAAGCAGATCTAAAAGCTTTCCTCGTAGCACGCTTTTCGGGACTATCTGTTGAAGGGACCTCGCCCTGCGAAGCAAGGTAGAGCTTCGCCTCAGCTGAGTCGCGCGCAACAAGCTTTTCCTCTGTGTGTACCCGACCAGCGAAGTTGTATGTTCGCTTGATGCGTATCATCGCTGAGGGGTCATCCGGGTTGGTTGTGTCCTTCGCTTGCGCATCTAAATTTGCTTTCTTGTCCGTAAGAACGGTGTTTATATCGGCATCGTTTGGCTCGTCGACTTTACTCCCGGGGGCAGGCGTCTTGGCTATCATTTGCGCCCATAGCGCATCGACATCGATAGTGACCGGCTCATTGTTGGTGGCATATTTGCGTTCCTCTTTTCTATGATGAAAAGTCAGTGGAATCAATTGAGTATATTGCACGAGATAAACTTACTCTGCGGCGCGCTGTCTCCGGGTTTTGATCAAACCACCCTCACCACCATCTTGATCTTCGTGCTCTCCCTTCGCTTGTGTCTTCTTGCGACGCTTCTCGCCCCTTTTTATGATTGCCTCATCACCCGAGTTATCATAACCTGCATCAGCAGCATCCTCGTCAGCTGCCGGGCGACTCCGTTTGTTAGTTGCTTTGTCGCCCTCATCCTTCTCATCCTCTATGTCGGATTGATCCGAAGCCTGGTTGGGCGCATCGTCTGGTGCAAAATCGGAGTCTTCCGATGATGCATATTGTTCGTCTTCGTCTAATAGCGGATCTGGTGGCATTTTTATGATGCAGGATGTTAAAAGTACGCGCCTGACCGGTCGCGTAAACCACAAACTTAACGATTCAGTGTAGGTAGATATGGAGGCATCGCTAATCGGAAAGCGGGCCAGGGTGACCAACCAATCAGCTATCTGACATATATATCATTTAACAGTTGATAGGAACAAGTAGGCGCACAACTTATCCAAACATATGATGAATAGAAAGTCAAGATCGATCATCAAGGTATTTAGTCATAGTTATATAGACTGTAATATGAGAGTCCTGTGTAAGAGTCGTGAGCTGGAGTGGGTTATTAGGATCATTGCTTCATGTATTCTATCCACAGCCACAGATTCATATTTTCTGAGAGTCACATTAGAGGAAGACAAAACCAATACTCAGAATCAGTCCATACAGCCTAGAGTGATGCCGACTTCCAGGTTACCAAGTAACAATTAGCATGCAATGGTTTAATGGCCGTAATTCGTGCCGTACATGCGACTGAGGGTTGCTCGTTATTGTAGGTCAATTTACTTCAGGCCGAAACTCCCCGCAAGATGGAGAGTTCCTTGCATGGAAAAGAAGAAAGTAAGACATGCCATAAACGAATGCGACGTCTTGCTGCGGAAAAACATGTCTGATGATCTATGTTTCGAACTCCACCTGGCGGTGTAAAGGACGTTCAAGTTCACGACTGAACCTCACGATATGTAACACTTGAGACATTAAGAGCCTCGACACAAGGCAAAAGCATTCGGCGTAGCGTCGATATCATAGTCTATCAAAGTGTTTTTGGACAAGGAAATCGACAGGGTAAACTGTTAATTGCCTAGAATTGATGTCATTTAATTGTGCAACAAAATACAACGATGCTCAATCCATGTCGATTGCCTCAACGTGAGCTAATAAAAGAACCGGGGCGGTGGACAAAACCCAACCAGCGCCGCCCAAAGCCAAGCTGCTCAAACAGACCAGACCAGACAGACCGCCCGCATGCCTGCCGTGTCAGTCTGCTGCCACTTTCATTGATAAATCTTTTCCACCCTTCTTCTCCCCACCTAACCTCCTCCTTTCTTCTGCGCACTTTGGCGACCAGCGATCGAGCGATTCGCCATGAGTTCCGACGACGATTTCGAGATCGAGGTGCCCGACCTGGCGGCAGATGATCCCATGAGGGCATTTCTACCCACGTCCTTTGGAAAGAAGTCGAAAGAAGCCGATATCGCCGCCCAAATCGATAGAAGTCGCAGGACAGTGACCAGTAAAGCCCCGGAAGCCAGTGTTGGACAAGCCCAGGAACCCAAGAAGAAGAGTAATTCGAGCGACGATTCCGACAGCGACGATAGCGATGATTCCGACGACGAAGATGAATTTCCTGTATCACACGAGCTTGTTCTCAAAACTCACGACCGCGCTGTGACTTCAATCTCGCTCGACCCTGCCGGAGGACGCTTAGCAACTGCCTCCACAGATTGCACCGTTAAGCTTCACGATTTCGCCTCTATGACTCCCTCCACTCTGAGAGCCTTCCGCTCCGTCGATCCATACGAACAAAAAGCGTCCGCTGCAAGCTCTGAATCGCACCCTGTCCATCGTATCGAGTTCAACCCGCACGCCGGAGGAGTCTTCCTCTGCGTCTCAGCGCACCCCCAAGCGAAGATCATGTCTCGGGATGGTGACATTGTTACAGAATTTGTAAAGGGAGATATGTATCTTCGTGACATGCACAATACCAAGGGCCACATTTCCGAGATCACAACTGGAACATGGCACCCTACTGACAAGAATTTATGTATTACTGCTGGCACCGACAGCACATTGAGAATCTGGGATATCAACAATAAGCGATCCCAGAGGGATGTTGTCGTCTTCAAATCCAAGGTTGCTGGCTCCGCCGGCCGTACCAAGATGACTGCGGTCGCATGGGGATCTTCGGCCCAGGGTGGCAGCAATGTACTTGTCGCATCTGCTCTTGATGGCTCGCTAGTTATGTACAGTGGCAACAGCCCTTTCTCACGACCCGCAGGAGAGATTCGCGATGCCCATAAGCCCCAGACTTGGACCAGCGGTATCGATATATCATCAGATGGTCGTATGGTTGTCACGCGAGGTGGCGACGATTTGATTAAGTTATGGGACACCCGCAAGTTCACGAAGCCCCTTGTCACAGTCGCCCATACATCAACCTCGGATCACTACTCAACAAGTAACATCAAATATGCGCCAAACTCGACTAGTATTATCACCGGCTCCGTTACGGGTCATCTTCATATCCTGAACCCTGGCAATTTGCGTGCGGAACACGTCACCCCGATAACGCCTGGATCACCACTTATTACAGTTGATTGGCACCCGAAGATTAATCAAATTATCACAGGTTCAGCTAACGCCGAAACCCACGTTTTGTACAACCCAGAAATGTCGAGCAAGGGAGCGGTAGATGTTATGTCGCGAGCGCCCAAGAAACGCCATATCGATGACAACCCCGAATTGACTATGGATCAGTCAGTCGGTGTATCTGGAGATGCCATCATGGTACCGGGCGCTACAGGAGGCTCGAGGAAATCCGGCGTTACAGCATCTGGCCGGTCCAAGGATCCCCGACGCCCGTACATTCCTCAACAGACCCCGCTACAGAAGAACGCACCCGATGAGGAGTCCATCGCAAAGAACATCCCTCTTGCGCGCATGCTGCACGAGGACCCTCGAGAAGCTTTGCTGAAGTATGCAGACAAGGCCCAGAGTGACCCAATGTTCACCAAAGCTTGGAGCAAAACGCAGCCTGAAACGCAGTATGCAGAGATCAGCGACGAGGAAAACGGCCCTGACAAGAAGAGGCTCAAGAGGTGAGAGCACTAACGGTCGCTGGGAGACACTATGGGACTTGACAAGGTTCCTGGGATGCGAAAAGCCCAGACTAAAAGCCCATAGGAGCATCCCTAACTCATGTAACACTGCATGTCTCTGTCATTCCATCAGAGCATCGGGCCGCAGGGACGCCACAAACGCCCAGTTGCGGACGTTCAAGCCATTTTCCAGACCGGAGCGAACGACAACATCCAAGTGCAGGTGTTTATTCGCTATTTCGGTCTCGCATTGTTCTACTCCAAAAACGCATATTCTGAGAGCAGCCCATGGGCCGTTTAAGGGTATCACGTGCATGTAGTTTTAGTTAACCAATCCGGAGTGCGGATTTCTGATTACTTAATACAAATTAATGGCTGCCTCAGGCGTCTTTGCATGGAGCTCGGTCGCGGTCGCCTTTCGCAGGGGGGTCGTGCTGAAAAATACTGTGACCAAGCGACTCAGAACTGCACCAACCGTCACGCCGCATCTTGTCCAGCTGTGCCTTCACCACTCCCCATCATCAACCGGCGAGCGCGCGCATCCAAAAAATCGCCAGGGCCCTTCCAAACCATCGGCTCTCATCTCGAGAAACCACCAAATCCGTGTTGCACGCGATTTGCACACAACTTTGGTCTTTTGTACCGGTTCATAACGCGCCGTGCTGCCACATCGCATACTTTTCCTTCAATACTCAACCTTTGGAACTTCGAGTGTCCATCTCGTGCCTCCAGCAACCCATCTAGCCGCGTTTCCAATTTGGAGGTTGCGGTCCACACTATAGCTGTCCCACGCGCCATCCACGACGTGTCGCCTACTTTTTGACGACACCTTCTTGGGTTTTCCCAACCCATTGACTTTTTAACTTCGACTTCGACGCGTTCATTCTCGCCCCTGTTTTACTATTACGCCTCACTTTCGTTTTCGCGACATCTAAGTTCGCTATACTACGCGCGACAACTATCGCCTACATCTCCACGATATGCGATATAGGTAGCTGTAACTGCACAATCTAATCATTCGACTCAACAACCACAGGGCTTCGCGGCACAGGTATCATTCATCATGGCCTCGGTGCATGCATCCCCCGCGGTTCAGCATCCTGGCGCGCCAATGCCTGCTGGCGCGACCAAGCAGCAGGCGGAGGAAGTTTTTAGGGTATGGCTTTTTTTAACTACGCAGTTGAAGTTCCTCTTTGATTCTTTGTGCTGATCCACCCTGTAGAAACTCAAGCAGATGAAGGAACAAGGCGTTCCGCAGACAGACCCCGAATACATCAAGGCTTCCCAATTCCTGATGAACTTCCAACAACAGCATAACATGCGACGTAATCAGCAGCAGTTTATGCAACAACAACAAAAACAACAGATGCAAAATGCGACTAATGGTGCGCCTGCTAATGGTATAATGCCTGGTCGACCTCTCCAGCAAGGCTCACCACAAGCGACTCAGCCTCCATCCAGCACGCTCAACGCATCCGCCATGTCGACCCAAAACTCCTCCACTCCAGCTTCTGTTGGCACGTCCCCTTCGACCGGCTCATCTTCCAACCATTTCACCCAACAACAACTGGGACTCTTGAGACAGCAAATCCATGCTTTCAAGTTGCTTGGAAAGAATGCTGGAGTGTCATTACAATTGCAGCAAGCCATCTTCAACCAGCGCCAACGTAGGCAAGCGGCTATTGCTGAGTCGGCTCAAGCAGCACAAGCTTCGAAACACAACCAACCCGATTCCGAACCTAACAAGGACTCGCAAAATGGACCCGAGGCCGCAACCGAGGATGATAGCTCAGAAATTCCCAAGGCGCACATGTTCAAGACAGTGAAGTCTCCATATGGCACAAGCATGATTCGTCCCGAGATCAAATATTTTGATCACTCGCAGCGAAAGAACCGATGGTTCATCCCTGGTGTCTTCCCTACCGGCATTGATTTCGATCACTTGCGATATGAGCGAGAAGTCGTTGTTTCGAACAGAATGAGACAGCGCTATGCTGAGTTGAAGAACCTGCCCGGTGATTTGGCTCACTGGGACTCCTCCAAGGAGAATCTCGAGGCTGACGACTCTCTCAAGCGCAAGGCAATCATTGAGATGAAGAGCATTGCTCTGTATGCTAAGCAGCGAGCGCTTCGCGATAAGATTGGACGACAAATGATGCATTATGATAACCTCGCAATGACAACCAACCGATCCAGCTATCGCCGAATGAAGAAGCAAAACGTTCGCGAAGCTCGTATTACAGAGAAGCTTGAGAAGCAACAACGTGATGCCCGCGAGAACCGTGAGAAGAAGAAGCACACCGACTTCCTCCGTGCCATCAATAGCCACCGACAAGAGATCCAGGAATCAGCTTCCTCCCAACGGACCAAATCTCATAAACTCTCTCGACTCATGTATCAGCAACACTTCAATATTGAGAAGGAAGAGCAGAAGCGTATCGAGAGAACAGCCAAGCAACGTCTGCAAGCTCTTAAGGCCAACGATGAAGAGGCGTACCTCAAGCTTCTTGACCAGGCCAAGGATACTCGTATCACACATTTGCTCAAGCAAACTGACGGCTTCTTGCACCAGCTTGCCTCTTCCGTCAAAGCACAACAGCGCCAGGCCGCCGAACGTTATGGCGATGGAGATGAGCTGCCTATGGAAGACAACAGCGATTATGACGAGGACGATGAGAGCAACAAGAAGATCGACTACTATGCCGTTGCCCATCGTATTCGCGAAGAGGTTACTGGGCAAGCTGACATCCTCGTCGGTGGTAAGCTCAAGGAGTATCAGGTCAAGGGTCTGCAGTGGATGATTTCGCTGTACAACAACAACCTCAACGGTATTTTGGCCGATGAAATGGGTCTCGGAAAGACCATTCAAACAATCAGTCTGATTACCTATCTGATCGAGCGAAAGCAGCAGCCCGGACCCTATCTCGTTATTGTCCCTCTCAGTACACTGACTAACTGGAACCTGGAGTTTGAGCGATGGGCACCTTCTGTAAGTCGCATTGTTTACAAAGGACCTCCCAACGCTCGTAAGCAACAACAAGATAAGATCCGACAAGGCGGATTCCAGGTTCTGCTCACAACCTACGAATACATCATCAAGGACCGACCTATCCTTAGCAAGATTAAGTGGTTTCACATGATTATTGACGAAGGTCACCGAATGAAGAACTCCAACTCCAAGTTGAGTTACACTATTCAGCAATACTACCATACTCGTTTCCGACTTATTCTTACTGGTACACCGTTGCAAAACAACCTGTCAGAACTGTGGGCTATGCTTAACTTTGTTTTGCCGAACATCTTCAAGTCCGCCACGACTTTCGATGAATGGTTCAACACTCCCTTTGCCAACACAGGTGGGCAGGATAAGATGGAACTCACAGAAGAAGAGCAGATTCTTGTAATCAGACGTCTTCACAAGGTTCTGCGACCCTTCCTTCTGCGTCGTCTGAAGAAGGATGTCGAGAAGGATCTTCCCGACAAGACAGAAAAGGTCATCAAGTGCAAGTTCTCTGCACTTCAATCCAAGCTCTACAAGCAGATGGTTACCCACAACAAGCTTGTCGTTAGTGACGGCAAGGGCGGTAAGACGGGCGCTCGTGGACTCAGCAACATGATCATGCAGCTGCGAAAGCTTTGCAACCATCCATTCGTGTTTGACGTTGTTGAGAATGTCATGAACCCTCTCAACATCAGCAACGATCTCTTGTGGCGAACAGCCGGAAAGTTTGAGCTGCTGGACAGAATTCTGCCCAAGTACCAAGCAACTGGTCATCGTGTCCTCATGTTCTTCCAAATGACTGCAATCATGGACATCATGGAAGACTACCTGCGATACAAGCGAGTAGAGTATCTTCGATTGGATGGTACGACCAAATCCGACGAACGTTCCGACTTGCTCAGGGAGTTCAATGCCCCGGACTCGAAATACTTCATGTTCTTGCTCTCGACCCGTGCCGGTGGATTGGGTCTCAACTTGCAAACAGCCGATACCGTCATTATCTACGATTCTGATTGGAATCCCCATCAAGATTTACAGGCTCAGGATCGTGCCCATCGTATTGGTCAAAAGAATGAGGTCCGAATCTTGCGACTTATCAGTTCCAACTCAGTCGAAGAGAAGATTCTCGAGCGAGCACGATTCAAGT
The DNA here is from genome assembly GCA_013623685.1 of Fusarium transvaalense. Lineage (NCBI taxonomy): Eukaryota > Fungi > Ascomycota > Sordariomycetes > Hypocreales > Nectriaceae > Fusarium > Fusarium transvaalense. Next base: position 43,895 of record JABFFG010000247.1, read on the forward strand.
TGGATATGGACGGAAAGGTTATTCAAGCTGGTCGTTTCGATAACAAATCATCAGAAACTGATCGTGATGCCATGCTTCGAACCCTGTTGGAGACAGCCGACATGGCCGAATCCGGTGAACAGGACGAGATGGAGGACGAAGAACTCAACATGCTGCTGGCACGTAGCGATGAAGAGATAGCCATCTTCCAGAAGCTCGACGAAGAACGAATGAAGACTTCACCTTATGGCACCGGGCCAGGCACCAAACCTCGACTAATGGGCGAGGATGAATTGCCTGAGATTTATTTGAACGAAGGCAATCCTATCTCGGATGAGACTGAAGAAGTTGTACTGGGCCGTGGTGCGCGTGAACGCACCAAGGTCAAATATGACGATGGTCTCACCGAAGAGCAATGGCTCATGGCAGTGGATGATGACGATGATTCTCCTGAAGCGGCTGCTGCTCGCAAACAAGCCCGCAAGGACAGGCGCGAGAACAACAGGATGAGGAAATCTGCAATCTTCAACTCAATGGATGAATCACCCCCTGCCAGTAGAGCAAGCACCGAGGAGATCGAGACCCCCAAGAAACGAGGGCGAAAACCAGGCAGCAAGAACGAGAAACGCAAGGCTGAGGATGGTAACGACGAGCCGCCTCCCAAGAAGCGGCGTGGACCTCAAGGCCGACCTAGTAAGGTCAGCCTTGAGTCGCGAATCCCAGCCCAACAACGAGAAGTGCTGCAGAAGAGTCTTCGCAACCTTTACGATGGCCTGATGACATTGGAGGTAGACGATATTGAACCTCCCGAGGATGATGAGTCGGACCCCGGCAAGCGCCTCATTATTGGACCCTTCATCAAGTTGCCCCCTAAGCGCGATTATGCCGACTACTACCTCATCATCCAGAATCCTATCTGCATGAACCAGATTCAGACCCGAATCAAGAAGGAGGAATACACTTCGTTGAGCGGACTGCGAAAAGACATCGAGTTGATGATCCGTAACTGCCAAACGTACAACGAGGATGGAAGCATTCTGTATCAGGATGCTAAGATCATGAACGTAAGTGGCCCTTTGTTCTGTTCATACTTGTCGCAATGTCTAACTTTATATAGGAATTCTTCAACTCGAAGTACCAAGAAGAACTGTCAGCGCACCCTGAACTTCAAGAACTTGAGGAAGGGGGCAAGGATAGCTCAGTGGCGCCCTCTGGTAGCGGCGGCACACCTCAACCCAGTGGCACTCGCATCAAGTTGATTTCAAATAGCGCAAAAGAAGCAAACGGCGGTAGCACTGCCGCACAGAGTGACGAGGAATGAAGGACGTGTTATTGAGAAAGCTCAGTGCCCTTAATCCCGGAAAGGGTCACAAAACGACCTCTAAACTTGCATCGCCATTGGAGGCGATTGTTTGATGATATATGCAATGGCGTTGGGCAGGACAGGTGTCAATAAACAAACATGCGGTCGAGGGCAGAAGAAGCTAAGAAATAGGGGGATTCAATACCGCCATAAAGATGCATGATCCGGAGCTCTTTGATGGGTTTGCCAAAGAACTGCTTTGGACTTTGGAATGCGTCGAGCCTGCAAAGGGACAGCGAAACTGCATTATGTGATTAGATAAATTAGTAGGATGTATTTAATAGAAGCTTGACATGTTGTCACTTTCATTTCTGGCTGCATAATTGGAAACAGTTCCACAGTGACTATGGATTGTATTGTATATGTATATATCTGTCCGAGTCAAAATGGTTGACAGTTTGTTACATAAAGTCAGGTGTCCTGAGTTTAGACCTGGCTCAACTCAGCTCAGCTCTTGCTATATTAAACTTGGACCTATCCTTATTCGCCACACCTTCAACACCACAAACAAGCATAAACCTTCCCAGTGACGTCTCCCCATTTCGCTATTTTGGGTTAGATGGAAAAGACTTGAAGATGAAGAAGACATTGCTTCTCTGCTTTATCCACGGCTTCAAGGTGCGTCTGCCCCTCCCCCGCGTCGTCATGGTCACAGCCACAATCAGCTTGAGCTAACGCTGGTCAAGGGCGGCGAAGACACTTTTGGTGTCGACTATCAGTTTACCAATGATCTGCGTGACTTGGTGAGAGAGGCTCTGCCAAAAATCAATGTCGAGGCAATCGTTTATCCCAAATATGAGACCCGTGGGGATTTGGGCAGCTGCGTGAGTCGCTTTCGTGACTGGTATGTATCCACCAATTGCTTGCGTCTCAGCAACATCGATTAATGCTATTGCTTGTAGGCTGCAGAACAAGGTCATCGATATGGAAGTCGCAGCTGGTACGCCGTCACCTACGATAGAGCCTTCGGTACGCACTATTCTCATCGGTCACTCCATGGGTGGCATCGTGGCGGCTGAGATGCTTATCGGCTTGGCCTCAGAGAAGCCCATTTACACCGAAGACGGCATTCAGAAATCCGAGAAACCTAGCTTCAATTCTCTCATGTTTCCTTATATCCAGGGTGTCCTCGCTTTTGATACACCATACCTGGGCATTTCTCCCGGTGTGGTAGCTCATGGCGCTGAGGACCAGTATCAAACTGCTTCACAAGCTTTCGGTGCCATCTCGCAGCTGAGCGGACTCGGGGCATCACTCTGGGGCGCCAAACAAGCTGGTTCGCCTTCCACAACTCCGGCTCTCCCAAAGACGGCTGGAGCTTTACCGGCTCCCTCAGCGTCTGGTGGCAGCCAGTGGCAGAAATGGGGTAAAATGGCCATGTACGCCGGCGCTGCTGGGGCTGTGGCTGCAGGAGGTGCAGCTGCATGGATGAAGCGTGACCAGCTGGGTGAGGGATGGTCCTGGGCGTCTTCGCATCTCGAGTTCGTGGGATGTCTCGCCAGAGGAGAAGAGCTTCGCAAACGTGTGGCGTGTCTCCTTCAGCTGCGAGAGGAGCTTGATGTAGGTTTTGCGAACCTATATACACGCCTTGGAAAGGCGGCCCCAGCAAAGCAGATCAACGTTGTTGGCACAGTTCTGGGTCAAGATCGGACGTTCTGTAATCTCCCTAAGAAGCAGCCTGGAGGAGTATGGAAGGAGGCTGTCAACGATAAGGCAACAGACGAGGCCGGGGCACACATGAGTGAGTTGCAGATACGACACGAAGAGTTGGTTTATATACTAATGCACATTCAGATATGTTTACCCCAAAAGAGAACCCAGGGTATAACAAGCTGGCTCAAGATGCTACTGGAGTCATTCATGGTTGGTTGCAGAACAATTGGTACGAGACGAGTGCCGAAGAGCCATTGCTTTTACAAGAGGCACCAGCATTCGAGAATAGCCCTTTACCTAAGGAAAAGCCTTCGACTGAGGATAAACCTGCCGATGAGGGTAAACCGGCCACTCAAGATGCGGGTGTTCAGGAGATTCTTTAACATGTTTTTCTTTTTAATTAGATGACTCCCCTTGATTCTATGTATTACATCAAGGTTGTATTTCACGGGACTAAGGAAACAGCCCATGTCATTTATCCCAACAGTCGGTCAATAGACTACTTTTCGACCTCTTTATGTCTTTTGTGGCTTTTATTTATTGGGCCTTCTGACCCTGAGCCTTCATGTTGCGCATAACCTTGCGTCTCTGGGTCATCATGTGCGAGTACAGGACATAAGATCCTAGACAAAGTCAGTGTCAAGCTTCAAAACCCGTTATGTTTCGAACTTACCAGGGACGTAGATGGCCAAGATAGCCTGCAGAGCAAACTTGTAGAGCTCATTGAGGTGGCCCGCAGGCGCGGTAGCCAACCAGATGAGCCAGCATTCGCTGAAAATACCAACAGGGTAGAGCACAAAGAAGGTGTTGTAGCGCAACCAAGTAAGGAGCTTGGGCTGGAAACCGGACAGCGAAAGGGCGAAGAAGGAGTATCGGATGATCTCGGTGACGGACCAGGCGATGAGCATGGACGAGTAGAAAGGCGACAGGGCGAGGTAGGGGAAGACGTCGACAACGGCCCAGACGAGGAGGAAGCGAGACGAGACTTGCATGAGTGTTGTAAATAGAGGAGCACGAACAACGCCTATATCAGAAGGATATATGTTAGTATAGTATCCCAAATCTAGAGGGGCAATGGTGATGGATCGTACCGAGCAGGGAGTGCAACACTTCCAAACCAGCCAAAGTCTGCGTCCACTTTGTGAATTCGCCAACATTGGGGTAAACATACTCAGGCCCATGAAGGCCGAGTAGCATGACGGTGCGGCCGAGCACGACGGACCATAGGAGGGCTGAGACGGAGTTGTAGAAGATCAGGTAGGCCTTGTTAGCGGTTGAGGCTGGCTTCAGGGGCCGCTTTGTAGCGGCAGCAGCGTCGGCAGCCATTGTTGCGGATTTTCGAGGAGTACGGATCAGATAGATAGAGACTGTATAGAGACCAGCTGGTTCGAGAGGTCGACGATTGGAAACAAGTTTGAAGTTTTGTATATGTACAGATATTCAAGATGGAAAATAGATGTTGAGGAAGCCATTTTACTTTCGAGGTAGCTAGCTTCCCTTTTGGGTTTAACGCGCTGCTGTCAGTGGATTTGGTGGGGAACAGGGGACGGGATAGGGGATTTATTAGAGCCAGCCTCCCCCCCTCCAGGTGCCACCAAACATGACCACTGGAGATATATATCAAAAATGTAGTTATTGGGAGAGATACGGGACAAAAGATATATCCTTTGCCAAGATTGGGATTCGAACCCAAGCATCTCTCGATACTGCAGATAAAGATAAATCTTAAGTGCAGCGCCTTAAACCCCTCGGCCATCTTGGCGATAAGTGCTGGTATTTTTCTCATATTGCTGTATATATAGCTGGAACGTGCGAGACCCCACAAATCGATTAGTTATACATACATCAACACTATAACCTAGGCATCACTGGAATATTCCTGCTGCGAATAGTCTAAAGGTAACAGCCCATCTGACTCTACTATAAATTCAATAGATAAACGGTGAGCCTCCATTTCTGTAGTCTTCAACTCAGTGTTTTCAGAACTTCTGATACTACAAGTACAACACAACACTCTACGAGAAACCTTGATACAACGACACAATTCGAATGGTCAAGCCCAACGTTGCTGACCATGCATATCCCAACAATTCAAAGCATCTGTATCTCTGATGGCGTAGAGCAAATACATATTATCCTATCAAAGTAACCTACAGGCATATAGCAATACATCTTTCATTTCATTTATGTAACCAGTCAAGAAATACTCAACCTCACTTATACATCAGTACTAGTCTAGTAAGTAGCAGTCAATCTCTGAACAAGATAATCACCACTATTGATGCCCCCATACTTCTTATCCTTCTCCGTCTCAAACGTCCCTGGAATAGCCTCGATAAAGCTCTTGAAGTTGGGATTGCAAAAGTATCTACCCTCAAATTAGTCCAGATCCCAAGAATATATACTGATACAGATGATACTCACGCAATACTGTAGCGAGGTGGATAAGACTCTGCCTCTTTCTGTGGAGGCTCGACAACTCTGTGGATAGTACTCTTGATCGTATCGTTGCTCCATCTAGCGAGTAAATCGCCGGCATTGACGACTACAGTACCCTCGATGGGCGTTGCATCGACGAATTGGCCCGTTGGGCTTTTGACTTGCAGTCCACCTCGGGCGTCTTGAAACAGAAGAGTGATAGAACCATAGTCCTAGTACCTCTGTTAATAACCTGGCCATATTAAAAAATATCAGCAGTCACTTACACTGTGCTCTCCGGCTCTGACAGTGCCTGGATTCATCTTGAAAACATCGGACTGCACAGCAGGATAGTGCAACAGCCGCAGCGTATTATCGCCAACATCAACGAAACCATCAAAGAAACTATCGTCAAGGCCCATGCCGACAGCGATAGCCTTCATAACCTCCACATGCAACTGGCGACACTTTTCAAAAAACTCAAGCATATCCTTTCGAAAACCTACAATATCACCACTCTCTTCAAGCCAATGATTCGGATGTCCTGCCTCGTTTTCGCGACCAATCTCGAGACTCTCTTTTATATCCGGCAAAGCAGCGCGCATCTTCTCGACGTCGGCGATGTCTGTGAGTTGGCTGACTTTCTCTCTGCCGGGAGCTGAGTAGCCTCGGTTGGCTTCTGGTGTCGTCCAGACAACTTTCATTTTCGATTCGAGAGGTTGATCGAACCAACGAGCGGACAGATCGAATGCATGCTGCAAGTCTTTTGGGGATATGGGATGGTTCTTGAGGTAGATGAAGCCAGCGGTTTTGAAGCCGTGAAGAATGGCATTTGCAGTATCGTTGCGCTCCGAAGGGGTCCCAGTAAGGAAACGAGAGAAATCAATGAGCTTTTAGATGGATTAACGTCAATATGGCAAGAACTTTTGTGTTCCAAGTATGGGCTGACCTACGGGAATCGAGAGACCCTCCTTGCTCACAGCAAGATCTGAGGCCATTGTACTTACTAGGTTAGTTGATACGAGACTGACTCGAGCTTTGAATAGGTAGCTATATTAAACGAAACAAGTTTGAGATTTCCCTCGAGAATCACAGTATTCAATGCAAAGTCATGTCATAGAAAGCTATTACTTGGCCGCAAAACAACGGCACCTTCCAGTTATATACATACAAACATCAGATAAAGCTCCCAGCACAAGCTGATAAGCGTGGCGCTTTACCTCCATGTATGCAGCCGTTGGTTGCATCACCCCTCAACTGCCGCCGATAAGCTGTATCTAGACGATACGACGTACGTACATAATCAGGCTGTGAAGCCATGTCGATAACAATCATGAATGCGGGGTAATTCATGCGCGTTCCTCAAGTTGGGCAACGCAACCTGTTGATCTGCAACGTTGCGGCTTGTCCCGCGAGATAATGAGGGTGTCCTGAAGCTGTGCCACGGCTTGTCCCGCCTGATAGACGTGTAGATACTGAGGAGGTGGTTGGTGTCCTTGTTACCTTGTCTGCTTGTTGCTCTACACCTTCACTCAAAAAGAGTCTCATTCGAGTTCAAATACTCTTGATTCCGATATAGTTAGTCTCTCTTTTCATTCATTCATTCATTGAATCAATCAATCAATCGCCATGTCATCCTCTACAGCTCGCGTGGTCGATATCCACACGCACATGTACCCTCCTTCTTACATCCAAATACTGGAATCCCGTTCCAACATTCCTCTCGTTCGCAAGTTTCCTCAAGCATCTGACCCTAGACTCATCCTTCTGGAGGCAGAAGTCAAGGTTCTGGAAGAAGCGACAAAAGATCCTGAAGCGAAACCACCTGGCCGACCTCTGACATCTCACTATGCGTCGCTCGCGCAGAAGATACACTTCATGGATACCCACAAGATTGACATATCTGTCATATCTCTAGCAAATCCATGGCTAGACTTCCTGAACTCTTCAGAGTCTGGATCGATAGCAGAGTCTGTCAATCAAGAGTTCTCGCGCATGTGTGGCGAGCATCCGGGGAGGCTGTTCTTCTTTGGTACATTGCCTTTGACAGCAAACCTGGAAACCGTCCTCGAGTCGATCAAGTATCTCCAGACACTCAAGTATTGCAGAGGAGTCATCCTGGGCACCTCGGGACTCGGCAAGGGTTTAGACGACCCCAACCTTTTGCCTATTTTCGAAGCTCTTGCCCAGGCAGAGCTGACTGTATTCTTACACCCTCATTACGGTCTCCCAAACGATGTCTGGGGTCCTCGAGCAAGCGCCGAATATGGCCATGTCCTTCCCTTGGCTCTTGGTTTTCCCATGGAGACAACCATTGCTGTGACCAGAATGTACCTGGCTGAAGTCTTTGACAAAGTCCCAGAGCTACGTATGATCCTCGCTCACAGTGGCGGAACCCTCCCTTTCCTTGCTGGCAGAATCGAGAGCTGCATCATGCATGATGGACAGTTTCTCCGCGAAGGAAAACTGGCCAAGGGTCGTCGAACAGTGTGGGACGTGCTGAAAGAGCAGATATACCTCGACGCCGTTATCTACTCGGAAGTTGGCCTCAAAGCAGCCATACAGGCTAGCGGGGCGGACAGACTCATGTTTGGCACCGATCACCCTTTCTTCCCACCTCTTACAAGTGACGAGCAAGGCGAATGGGAGAGCGTGAGCCTGAACGCAGAAGCTGTTGCTCGTGCAGTTGGACAAGGTACAGGGGACTGTGAGAACGTCATGGGAATGAACGCGGTCAAGATATTGCGACTCGGCAGTGAATCATGATTCTAAATGCATGGTATTAGCACAAAGATAGAAACGCCATTCAGGCGCATAGACAATGCTACCGACCTAACTCCAATTCCTTTTTCCATAAAACGCCCCAAATCATGATACAGATGCCTGTTCAGCAAAGCGCACTTCAGCCTGGTGAATCCTCGTTTTTGCTTGAAGTAGCCCTTGCTCTGCTTGCTGATACTCTTCTGGTGTTGCTTGATTCTTTTGTAGGTTCTTGACGGCCTGAACCGCACGTAGCTTGTCGCAGACCAGCTCCCAGTAAAGTTTCTGTTCTGTGCCGAAATCTACCGAGTAGTCTCCTGGCACGTTCATGGCACCGTTAACTGGGCCAGGCGCTGGCTTGCCATCTGTAGCCTCTGCAGCCATCCGCGACTTGCGCAAGAACTTTTCCCTCGCCTCATCTTGCTTCCTTTTTTCCTTCTTTTCCTTCAACCGTCGCTTTGCTTCGGCAATATCCTCGATTTCTTGCGCAGCAGCAGCTTGACGTTGTTCCTCCTCCTCGCGCAAGCGCCTCTGTTCGACCAGTCGTGCCCTTTCCTTCTCTATCTCATCCTTCTCCCGTTGCTCTTTCTCCTCTCGCTGAACCTTCCAGGCGTTTTCTCGAGCTTCAAGGTCGTCTACTAGAGCCTTGCGCTTCTTGTCCATAGCCTCGCGCTCTTGTTTCCGTAGGAGGGCGGCCTTGATAGCGCTGTCGTAGGCGCCGCGCGCCCCGGGATCGGAAAGAATGTCGCGGGCGCGTTCGAATTTCTCCCATACTCCTGCGTCGAATTTGTCGCCTGCTTTATCGGGGTGGTATTTCAGGGAGCGCTTTCGCCAGGCGCGATGAATCTCTTCTTTGGGTGTAAGGGCATCGACGCCGAGAAGTTCGTAAAGGTCTTCATCTTTGGAGGCATATTCCTGCGCATATTGCAGCAGGTCTGCTGATTTTGAGTCCGACATGTTTTGTCCTGAGTCTGATAGTTGGCTTATGTATTGTAGCCTGAGAAAGCGAGTAAGGAAAAGAAGTTAAAGATTCTGGGTTTCCGGTTGGCACAAGCTTGAACTTCTTGTCGCATCACGAAAGCACGTGACCTTGCACTTTACATTCTGGCAGCAGTTCAATACTTATTGAACAAATGAGAAATGAGATATCAAAAGTTATGTCGTCTTGTTAAGGTTATTAATTAAAACATGTATTTATCATGATTCGAAAAGTTGGCTTTCCAAGCTCTTAGCTCTTGATTCAGCTGCCGTCGAGTTTGCCCTACCAATACCAGGAGATCCTATATCCATCTCCTAAGCGTTGAAGCTCTAAAAATCGACTGTATCTGCATAATGATATACATTCGGCTTTCCTGCTGACAAGCTGAGCAAGTATCTCTCATAAGGTCCTAATGGTTCCTCGACCATGACTCGTTGCCTCTTGTCAGTTGGACCATCCTTGTCGCTCCCAATGTACTCCCATACCCATCTTCCCTTTGACCAGTCATTAGGATGACCCATGTTATCCTTTGCAGAGTCTGGACACCAGCCGGGTTCCTGCGGCACCGGATCATTGTACTTTTCTCGTGTGCGCTTCAGTTTCCACTTCCCAAGCAACGCTGGGCAGTCCCAAACATGCTCATCATCCAAGCTGAGTCCTTTACACGCAAGCCGAACCCTCACTGAGCTGTGTATGCGCTCGTTCGTGTCTATGAGAAACCTAGACTTGTCGCGTTTAGATCTGCGGTCGGTTGGTCTGTACAGACCTGGTGTGCGAATTGTCTGGCCGGAAAGCTTGTAGAGAATACCCGGTGACTTGTTGATTGCTCCGAGTCCCCAAGGTCTGAATGGGCGGTTGTTCTCATAGATTGGATTTACTGCCCATTGGCGGAGTTTCGTTTTCTGCTTCTTCTTTCTCGATTTAATGCTTAATTTTGAGGGAGTCTTATGGTAGAATTTGACGTTTTGGACGAAGCAACGTTCTAGAGAAGGTAGGTCGAACTCGACGCCGATAGAGGCCAATTGGTCCATCATCCCTAGTACTGTGTCAGTATAGATTTGAGTCTGGGCGTAGAAGAAGCTTACAGGCAAGTGTGCAGTTGGCAATACCTTGGTCCTCCCATCCACCACCAATATTGCCATGATTACCAGGGAACCAGACCTGCCTCAAATCCGTTGTATATCTATTCTCAGGGAGTCTCTCCCATACTGCTGGCTGAAAAGGTGGACGAGTCTCATCTAGAGCAAGAGCTTGGAAAGCATGCTCTATTCTGTCCGAAAGGTTTGTGTCGTGCCACTTGAACGTGCTAAGCTGGTCAGTATCTATCTAAACTTGATTCGATTCGATATAGGAACAGGGAGACTTATTCGTCATTGTCGGCACGGATACCGAGTTTGTCCAACCAGGCAATCTTGGGGATTCCGAGACTACCAACAGTGTCCCAAACACAAACAGCTTTGATTGTGATAATCTCGTCTCCTTGTTCGCGTCTTACGCGAGTATAGCCGAGTTGCTCCAGGCGGGCTCTGTACTTGTCTGCAGCATCTTTTCCTTTTGGCTTGTCAGGAAAGGGGATGTTAGGGAACGGATCGTCGTAGTCGTCGTCCATCCAATGCTGCATGTCCTTGAAGATGGGATAGAAGAACTCGACGCCTTCACGAGTGAGAAGACCCAGGTTGCCTATCATGCCAGCTACGGAGCGGACTGTGAATGCTCCTCTAGAGAATCCAACGAGGATGATTTCGTCGCCATCCATATAGTTGGAACATATAAAAGAATATGTTTCCCTCATGCGCTGCAAGTAAATATTAGCCAGTATCTTGACCTTCTTAGGTTTAGACATACCTCTGCGAGACCTTGGCCAAAAGCACCTCCAGTAATGCTATCAAGCATATTGCTGCCTGTGCCAACTCCTGACTCGTAGTTGACAACCTGAAGCTTTCCATCATTACATCTCTTCTCAAAACAACGCGAGATGCGTGTAACGTTTGATGGAACTTGAAGAGAGCCCTCTTTCTCAAACAACCCAGGCTCCTGGTAGCCTTTGTCACTGTCCATCCACGTTCCATCGCAACAAGCAATCAATCGCTTGATTGTTTTTGGTGTGGGTTCTGTAGTCATATCGAAGGGTTAAGTAAAAGGTACAATATATATAGATACGGTGTGAAAGAAGTATAGTTATGCGACAACTCAAAGATTATTATAGATACCTTGGGTTTATAAAGATTAGGAAGGTATAAAATGATAGAAACTGTTTGATTTTGATGATGGAAAACACGAAAATGCATTCAGAGGCGTCAAATGTCTGTCTGTCAGCTCTCGAGCCTTTTGCCGTCCATGAGATAAATTAAGCGACCAGGCCAAGACTTTTCCCCTGTTCTCCATCGCAACATTACAGGGCTGACGGGAATTTACGAGATTAGACACTTTCTGAGCGACGATCCAAGGCTAAATAATAAGCTGTGCTCGTATTTCTGACATTCAATTGGGTCAACATAACTCGGATTAAATAAATTCGCATCGCAATCCACGAATGAACTTGTTCGTTATGGCCCTCGTGTTGCAGAAACATCCATTTCACCCAATACCATAGTAGTTGGGGGCTCAGCCTATTGCTGACCACCTGCATAAGGGAAAATACAGTGACTCTTGAATCCTTGTCCCAAGGCAATGGTCCATTGGATGCCTGAAACCACCTTCTTCTCTGAGTGGTTGATATTTCGATGTATTTATTAACTTCAACCAAAGATGCCTAGGGCTGATGGCTTATGGCTTGGGTTGCCTTGTCGATGGTTGAAATAGCACAGGTTTTCGGTCTTGTTAGTGAGCCTTTTATCCCAACACATACAGAACATACAACATAGCCACAATATCTTAGGAACCTACATACGATGCATTCTCCAAGAACGGCAGCTTATCATCCGAAAATCTCATTGCCGTTTGTTAATTGGCTGTGTATAACTGTGCCATGGTTGGCAATAATATGTATATCACCTAAAACAACCACGTCAAGGGGATCTGGAAACTTGTCTCGAATAATACTATGCTCTCTGTTCAATTTTATCTGGACCAACAGTAGACACAGATTTCAGGATGGAACTTGGCTAAAATCGCAGAGTTGAATCAGTATTCTAACAGTGAGTAATTTCCCAACGCAGCTTAATACAAGTACTCTCGCGTGGATATGTATTCCTTCTTTCAGATATCTTTTTACGATAATACAATATATTACAGTACAGATCCACGCCTGTCTTTTCTACTTCTGATGTCTTGAATTCTCAGCATCAAGCCCCTTCCTCAACCAATCCGGCACAAAAGCCTTGACCTTGACTCTATTTCGGTTCTCCTCCTCACCCCAGTCCAGCACAAACTCATCCTCGGGATTAAACGCTCCCGACGCCGCATCTCCCGGCAGTGTCACATCAGTCATGATTTCCAATCGACACAACCCGAGTCCAATGTTGCCCACACCCTTGAGCCACTTGCCCGCGCTGCGTCCTCGCTTTTCGAAACGCCCGATGCTTGTGTCCCGCGGTATCATATCCGCGGTCACGCTTTCGAGAGACGAAGCTGCGCTGTCGGCGTGGTATTGCAGCGTTGTTGGGGGCGCATGTTCCTTCTCGTAGACTACACATGGTAGAATTCGCTTGCGGACTACACCGCGGTGTCTTGTGCGGATGGTGAGTTCCTGGCCGACATAACAGCCTTTGTGGAAATCAATGCCGTTCATGATATCCATATTTGTTTCCTGAGGAAGAGCATGCTCTCTCGAGATTTCATCTTGTCCTTCAGGAATGCCATTGAGATACCGCCGTATCGTATAAGCTTCCTCGGTGCTCTTTTCGAGGTCGGCTTGGGGTGTATTTTGGTCCAGTTGCAAAAGTCGATATCCCAATCCTGGTGCTCGTGGATCTTGTAGAGACAAACTCGTCGACTTGACGATTGAGTCCCAATTCACACCATTCGAGTCATCCCAAGCATGCCAAACAGTTGCTTCATCTTCTCCCAGTAAACGAACTGTTAACTTTGCTCTGAGCTTATAACGTTTGATGTGCTTGGCCAGCGTCTGCGCGTGATCTGCATCAACCTCAATCAAATACGCCGGCTCCTCGGACGAGACACCCGGAGCATGGTGGTTAGGATAAACAAAGACATCGTATAAGACTCTGCCCGTGGCAGTCAAGAAAGCACCGTAGAAACCATCAGTCCTCGGCAGTCCGTCCTTTGTCGTCAGGTTCGCCGTGATAATTCCCTGTAGAAACTTTGCCGAATCGGGACCAGTAACGGATATGAGTCGTCGTGATGTCAAAGCCGTCAATCCCGAAGCAGGCGGAGGTGGAGGGGAGAGCGAAGTCGCAAATTGTCGCCGCTGTAGCCGGCTACTGCTACTACTACTACTGCGGCATATTGTGAAGCCCGAGGAAAGATCACAAGCCAGGGCCCTTCTCGGGAGAAGTCGCATCGTGACAAGAGTGAGCGGTTATAATAAGAATTTTGAACCCGTTTCTACACTGAAGAGGGCGTTGAATTGATTTGCGAAAAGTTACATAATGACGTACTGAGAGAGGAACATGGTCCGTGCGTCTTACATTCGAGGTCCCCGAATTATTTACTTACAGATCCACGGACTTCGGACTTTCGGAGGCTTAGAAACAGAACAGACCAAGATCTACAATTGGATCATCCAAAAATCCAAAGCTTATTAGGCGGGCGGAGGAGTTTACTGCTTATCTTGCTATTCCCGGAGACACACTCACATTATAGAGGCTGACTATGGGCTATGTAGCGGCGGTGTTATGAAATCAAAGAACCACCATCACCACTAGATCTGTCAGCATCAGCAACCAACAACACAGAGTTTCTACTATGATAGGTTCATGCTGACGAGAGGAATTAAAACGTATACAAAGATCAGCATATAAGACGGCCAAGAGATAATGCTTAGACTATCTGTATACTTCTCCGCATTATGAATGTGGCCAGGCAGACTTGATAAGAGTAGAGTAGAGATAGTGATAGATAGTCTGCTAGTTCGTCTTATCACATTCACTCACCGTACCCGCAGACGAAAGGGTCAGCAGCTCAACTCAACTCAACTCACCCTGAGGGATAGTACATAGAGTGTGCAACTAACTATACGATCAGCAGACCCCTACCCTCTATTCAGCATTATAACAGGCACCGGCATTGACGGCACCATGAACTAACACAACGACTACTGTAGACTTATCATGCTTGTTCCCGGTAAACAAAGACCTCTATGCCGAGAACCCCCTCGGTAAGAAAAGAAACAAGTCCGCTTTGTTGGTCACACAGGCCAAGCCTTCCTTCCCCAGACTCTTTTTTATTCTTCAACACCCGACACCCCCCGTATCAGTCTGACGAACCAATAAGAAGTTGTGGACCGGCTTTCTCTTTTTCACTTCGTTCCTGGTGTCCGATTTCCGGGGCCGGGTGTGCTCGGGTACGGCTACTCGGAGGGGAGAGGGGAAGAACGCGGAAGCATGTGGGTCATGAAAGGTCTCATGACACCGACTCCAACGTTCAAGAACCGGCCGATACGACGTCCGTGGTTCCGTAATCGAACCTTGTGTCGATTTTATCGATAAGGTCGTCGTCTCCCTAGGACGGACAGACCCAGGTACTATGTAGTAGTACATATTATACTGGGGAATCGGCTTGCGCAACAAGTTACAGATTTGATACACTGAACACGCAACATACATAGCCCCCCCATAGAAAAACAATGCAATTAATGCATGCAATACAATGGATCTATGAATAATCGGTGTAATTATGGCTTGCGCGTATGTTACGAGTTTCTGCCAATTCACCATTCGATCGTATTATGCGTACCTGAGTTACTAAAACTAGAAGCATAAGTTCAGGGGCATACTATCTATAGAGTTCCATTAACTCTACTACCTACTACCTACTCCATTGGTATGTATGTACGCGTATGCCGCATCGATAACCAAGAACCAGATCAGACCAGGGGGGCCATGGCCTTATCAATCTCATGATCACGGGACACAGATAGATCACATCTAATAAACCCCAGTTTTCGTATTCAACCCAACCCCCCTTCCCCTAAGAAGATCTACCTTTAGCTTGACTAGCAATGGATGGTCTTCCGAACACGAAGATCTATTCCCCTTTCCCCTCTCAACCACCTACCTATCTAGATATCATTTATTGTTGAGAAAGAAACCATGCATAAAATGATAGTAAAAAAAAGTGATAACCAACAAAACGCCTAGACGAATTCGCTTAAGCATGAGGTTTGACAATTCACCCTTTACCGCCCTTTACTTTTACTGTAGATGGCTTGATAAAGATAATTGCAAAGTACCATCCGTGGTCTAGTTAAGGAGAGGGGCTGGCTGGACACATAGCTAGGGCTTCTTAAACGGATACTACAGTAGATACTAGGCGCATTCGTTCCGTTTCCCCAGCTGCGTCTAGAAAGGTACGGCCACGGTTAGCTTGGTAATGGATGGATATAGTAGTAGCCGTTTGCTGCGCTGTGCTGCCAGGTCAGCCGTCGGTGAGCAACAACACGCCCAAGCGGTCAGTAGAAAACAGACCTACAGTTCAGCTTTCACAACGAACAACGCCAACGCCAACAACGTGCCCTTGCATGATAGTTACGGTATGGTATGTATGTATGTGCCTGAGATTATGGGGCCGGAGAGACTAAAAAGAAGCCAATATGGCAATAAAGTCTCCCTAGTGGACAGTAACTTGGAAACGTGTCTATCATCTGGAGGATTGAGACGAATGAAAAAGAAAAGATCCACGTCTCTACTTGTTCTTCTCCTCCTCCTCTACCGTCTGTCCCGCCTCGCTTGCTTCATGGTGATCCATACATTAATCCATTCAAGACAATGAAGAATCCATATTTGGGCGAATTATTAGTTTGTTTCTGTGTCACTGCCCAAGCCCAAGCCCACGCATAAGCATAAGCACAAGCACAATTCAATTAAGTAAGTGGATGGAGTCCCCGTCCCATCGTAAAGAGTTTTCTTTAAACAATTAATTGAAATGTGAAAGCGGAGTTCCATCAAATGGAAAATCCACGCCCCCTTGGGGAGGAGTTTTATTGAGTAACATGGGTCCAATCCCGGTTTGTGATTCACGATTGTATCCTTCTTTTAAAGAATTTTCAGCCTCTTTTCCACCCGAGATCCAGTTTTTCAACTCCATTAATCGGCTCGATGCGGCGCATGGTGGAGAAGAGAGTCATGAACTAGTGGAAGATCCAAGTATTATTCATTGTAAGAAGGGCAAAAGAAAGAGAAAAAAAAAAAACATGATGTAAAAATTCAATAATAATTTAACTTGTTGGGTGTGTAATTGAAATGTCCTGACAAGTTTTGCCAAGACTACTAAGGTAAGTAGTAGCAACAAGTCAAAGAGGCAAAGGCAAAAGCAAAAGCAAGATGAAATGGCGGCCAAAAAGGCGGACAAGAGACGACACAAAACGGACTGAGCGAAATGGCGGCGGTTTCGCCATGTGTAATTTTATTGCCTTTTTTTTTTTCTTTTCTTTTTTTACCCTTTCGCTTGGGAGAGCCATGACCATGGGTTGTTTTTGCGCCCTGGCGTTGACGTTAACATTTAGCATTGACATTGCCAGCCATTCCTTTCTAGAAAATCAATTTATCATCGGGGCTTTGTAAGCTCCGAAACAGTGTAGGCAGGTTTTGTTCATGGTTGATTTCTCAAAGAGCCTTTCTTCTACTACCTTGGTTATCCGGAACTGTAAAATAGTAAAGGAGGACTTGTACTTCCGCTGACAAGAAACAGTTGTGTCCCAATGTGAACCGTGTACGAGTCGTGATTGGTAACATCTTCTTGACCTTGACCCTGACCCTGATGGGTGGGACGTCAAGGTCTTGTCAAAGACTTGGAGTTGAGTTGAGTTTTCATGATGAAGAAGCGGGCCTCACTCGCTGATGAATCATTCGACCACTAAACCAAGTCTTTAGCTTGGCGGGTTTCTGTGTACTCCGTCAGGGTGTCTATTTAGCGTTGCACGCCTTTGATTCTGTGCCGCTCGTTGGTCCAGAGACAAAATATGCACTCCCCCTTCGATCGGCCTTGGGTTGAGTCCGATCCCGATAAACCAAATGGAACAAGAGTTTTCGCCCGCTGGGCTGATAAGGAATCCCGGTGACTATCGGCCGGACAAGTATGGAAGTCATGGTATGGTATGGCGTCAATACCGGCTACTATGAGAGACTGACTCCTGGCCCGAGGTAAAGTAAGGTAAATCAAATGTCACAATGTCGAAATAGAAATGAGTTTCATTCACAGTTTGCAAGCATGAACAAGAGATGATGTGATTTGTTTTTTAAAATGTTTTATCATTTGTTTTTCAGACTTGTAACAAGTCTTCTTTTCTGAACTATCTAACTGATCGGCTGCCACTCAACCCTCTATCGGGAGCGGCGCTTAACCATGATGTTATCCAATTCCTCATTGCCTGGTACAATTCTCTGTCTTTCTTTATTCCTTTGATAGTAGAGTGGTGAAAATCCGTAAAAAAGTCGTATGCCTTTCAAATATGAAAAATGCTTTTTTTGCTGTACCCCAAAATCCCGTTGTTGTGGTATCCCTTTGTATAACAAAAAACGCCATGTGTAATGCCCCGCCGTTGTCGCTTTGTATGTAAAAAAACAAGTCGCTAAAAGAAATCACAATTCATTCGTAAGATGATGTAGAGTCAGAGAGTAAACTCCTGCTTTAGTAGACCGAGATGGCCGACACAAGCCTCGCGGGACTTCGAGGTGGCAGGTAGTACTCCTCATCGTAGAGTGAGTTGGATTCTTCTTGTTGTTGCGATTGCTTCTTGGCGTCCTTCTCGTTGAATGTGAGGATGGCTTGGGGAGGCGATGGGGGCATCGAGTCCTCGTCGGAAGAGTCTGAGTCGTGGTCGACAAGCTCGGGTGGTGAGCTGGAGTGAGAAGGTGTTCGAACAAGCTCGAGCTGGGCATAGTCCTCCTCGAGGTCGTCCTCCTCCATGTCGTCTTCGAGCTCGATGTGGCTGATTCGGGGGCTCATGGCCTTAGCGGGAAGAGAGGGGGTGTTGGACATCTCAATGTCCTCATCCTCAGAGTCGTAGTCGTCAGAGTCAGACGAGTCGGAGTCGTAGTCATCCTCGTCCTCCT
>JABFFG010000248.1:0-30983 GCA_013623685.1 Fusarium transvaalense
GTATATAATAATAAGAACTTAGTATATAGTATTATTAGGGGAAAGAGGGAAAATTAAGAAAGTTAAAGTCTATAGAAGATATATTTAAAGGTTTAAAAGTTAAGGCAGCCTAAAGTTAAGTTAACTGACTTTAGCCTATAGATTTAATTAATCTAAGTTATATAACCTATCTATTAAACCTATACTAAGACCTTTATAATATAATGCAATATTATTAACTGTATTATTAATAAGGGATTAATTATAATATAAAGACCTATTAAAAAGATATTTTAGCTTTTAAAAATAAATATAGTAAATAATTTTAATTAATTAAATAGTTTATAGTATTTTTATTTAAATATTAAACTTAAAAGTTAAGATTTTAAAATACTTACTTATTTAAAATACTTACTTATTAAGTATATTAATAGGAAATATAATACTTAATTAAGAGTTTAATCTTTATAATATTTTATAATATACTATAACTGTATCATTAAATAAAATTAAATAAAACCTAGCTTAGAATGCTAATTCGAGCCTTAAAGAAGAAATCTTAATTTAACTTAACTGAAAAATAGGCTGGCAACCTTAAACCCTAACTTGAATTTACCTACTGGAGTTATATTCAATATAGCCTACATTCAGTAATTAAACGAGCGGCCTATAGATAGAGAATTTTCGCATGTAGAAAGGTTAACGTAACATCCAATAGGTTAACAAAAGCAAATTGAACTAGTTCTTTGCATTTCGCAGTCTCCAATGTCGACCCTTGAACTGCAACAACATCGTAGGCAGTATCGCTGCTGCTATTATCGTCGCCGTAGAGATTACTGCACTTAGCCTGAACCCTGAGCTTTCAATCATTTCTGGGATCCTATATTGCATCATTAGTCAGGTAAGAGGCAGAAATTGCCTTGGAAGCTCACCAGAACGGGCCAATAAACCCCCAAACTTGGCGAACAAGTGTGATAAAGACGCCTACTGCTGCAGCATCCTTATAATAGCAGTCCACAGTATATGTGATCATGATAGTTGTGACGATCTGATTCCCTGCTGCTGCAATGCCTGCCCCAACGATAGGGGTAGCGTCCCATGTCTCTGAGGCTCGATCAAGCTGCAACAAGAAAACCACTACGCCACAGACTGCAGTCAGGTAGCCCATGTAACTCAGCCATAGACGGTATTCCGGTTCTGGTCGCTTGTTTCTGCCCTCGCGTAGTCCCATCCACTTATCGGACAGGATTCCACCAATCTGCTCACCAAGGATTGTACCAATGATAATGCCGATATACTGCAGGCCAACTTGCTGTGTGTTGAACCTAAATTTCTCGGGGAAAAGTTGGGGAATCTCAAAGGTCGTCATGACACTACCCCAAAGGAATACCATGGCATGTGCAACACCTGGGATGATAACATTGGGAGACCAGATGAAGCTAAGAGGGTGAAAAAAGTCCCTCAACATCAACGGTTTGGGATCGATGCGACGGAAGCTGAGGTATTGTTGTCTGAAGGAAGAGTTTTCTTGCAACTGAGTGCTGGGTTCGAATCGGGTTTCGGGCCCAAACAGGCCGTGGAAGATGAACTGAACACCATTCGTCTGGGAGGATTAGTTGATGTTCTTCGGTGAAGCTCGACTGTCACTCACTATAGCAAGAATCCAGTAAATCCATCGATAGCCAGTCCTCATAGCAACAAACCCAAAGATGAGAGGAGCGACGGGAACGCCAAGCGTCACCATTGTGGTCCAAACACCCATGTAGCGCGCCCTCTCTTTCCGAAAGAATGTTTCTGACACGACGGCCGTTCCAATAGCTGCGGCAGGGCAAATGAAAAAGGCAGTTATCGCCCGGCAGAGGCCCATCGTGCCATATGTAGGGCTAACTGCACAGCCAATATTGCCGATGAGGCTGCAAAAAAGGGATAGTAGGAATATCGGACGTCGGCCATAGATATGTGAGAGCGGGCGCCAAAGAAGCGGTGCACCGCCGAGGATTGCGATGACAAGAGATGTGAGGTAGCTCGCTCGCTGCACGCTTACTCCGAGGTCTTCTGCGATTTCGACAAAGGCTGATTGGATTGCCGCGGCGGTGAAAGTGGCCATCATTGCGTGAAAGGAGACCATAGAAATGTTTACAATTTTCTAACAATTCAGTCAGATTAGCATTGATGTCAGTCGGAATGGAGTCGCTTCACCTTCCACTTGGGCCAGTTCAAGGGATCGGCATCGCTCATGCAAGGGACGGGGTCCAGGTTGATAGTGCCATGGCGCTTAAGAAGATATTCTTTGTGCTCTTCACTGAGAGATTCGGTATGATTCTAGTCACATGTCAGTGTATATCCTCCATAGTGGGCCAAGCCAATGTCATGAGGCTTCCCTAGGTAGACTGTAGGACTTACATAGTGCTCTAGAGCCTCAATTTCGGGTTTCGACATATTGGGCACGAGGTAGGATGCTCACAAGAGAAAAAGATTGGATACTCAAGCCAGTTCGATGTTGTTCGCCAGCTTGTAATGACGAGGCAAAGAAACAGATCATGGCAATATATCGATCCCCAGGAGCATTCCCCATGGGGTCCCGCTAGTGCCTCCACATGCTCCAGACCGGGGAAACGGCACGTTAAACTAAGGACCGATCTCCACTCGTCCTTCTACTACATGCTGTAGTAGGGAATCATTGCGTTAGACAGAGGTGTCATCGTGAGTCCGCCGCCGGAGCTCATACGGCCCAATGGTTTCCGATTCGTCGCTTTACCCCTTGGTTGTTGAGCCGCGTCACGGCTTGTTGACCTTGCCTATCCAGACAAGAAATCCTGTTTTTTCTTGGCCAATTATCATAACAGAGTGGTTTAAGTCAATCTGAATCAGGCAGTCACGGGTATACGGCATGATATGAGATTCTTGATGTACCTTAACAGGTGTACTATATGTCGCTGAATTTTGGACGTGTTGGCCAAGGGTATGGCATCCCTACCAGTGCGACATACTCGAGTCATCACGGCTCAAACTTAATTTAGAATTTATACTGCCTCTTCAAACCGGTTACTCTGAAAATTGTTAGGTGTTGAGATGCCATTACTTAACCTATATGCCATGTCGAGTGGATGGTCAATGTATGTTTCAACTCGAGATCCATGAGCGGACAAGGGATGTTTAGAGTTTTAGAATGCTTTTTCGGTTATTTTCATTGAGCAATCCTCGAATAGATACAACTAATCCTTATTTTATCATGAAAGTCATCTGGTCCCTACACTTAACCTTCCCATACAAATTCCTGAACCATGCCGGGAATCTGCTTTCTCAGTGCCATCCCGTAGTCTCCAGCATTGGGTGTCCTGAGCAGTGTGTGGATGTGGAACTTGGCCGGCTCCTTATTCGTCAAAAACACCCCATGGT
The DNA here is from genome assembly GCA_013623685.1 of Fusarium transvaalense. Lineage (NCBI taxonomy): Eukaryota > Fungi > Ascomycota > Sordariomycetes > Hypocreales > Nectriaceae > Fusarium > Fusarium transvaalense. Next base: position 3,379 of record JABFFG010000248.1, read on the forward strand.
GATGATCAAACTCGACAATGACGACAGGACTCTGGATGCGATAGTAGAAAGGGTCCTCGTCCTTGAATCCACCAATCCAACAAAAGTACGTCTCGCGAAACCAGCGCTTTATCTCAGCCAGTTGCAGATCTCGAGCTTTTTGGGGCAAGTATAGAAGGTATTCCCGCAGGATTTCAGTTACTATGTATTGCTGGGCCGTTGATAATTCGGAAACGAGAACACCTTCGTAGGGCACTACGCGGTTGTCGCGGTAGGCCCCGCAAAGATGCCTCTCATCATCGTGATTCCAACGTCCACGTGGCATTGCCGGATCCTTCATCTGCTTGTATACCTGAGCCCGGGATTGTGTCTCTGGTGATAATCCCTGCATAAGCTGGAGCCCGAGAATTTCCTCCCGTTGCAAGATTCGAGTCCCGCTGAACTTGCCATCGTCGATCAGGTTCGGTTCAGCGCCCGTAAACCATGGCGAAAGAACGATCTGCTTCTTGTAGAAGAAGACATTTAGGCATAGATGGTGCCCATAGAAAGAGAAGCCCCAGGGCTCCGTGCTAGACGGCTCGACGCCGAATAAGACAAAGTTGTAAGAAAATTCGTTCATGATGGCAGGCGCCTCGACCAGGTCACCCAAGAAGCCATTGATGCGCATGGCTGAAACTGCCTTCTCATAGCCTTCGGGGGATAGGGAAGTCTTGAGAACTTGCATGATAGCGGTCCGCAATTCCTCATTGACCTCGTCTAGCCTGACGCCCTTGTCACTGAGCAGAAACTCGGGATTGGACCACGTGCGCCATTCTGGAGAGTCGATGTGATAGGTTGAGCGGGTTCTCTGCTCTGGACTCATCTTTGACAGAGCGAGTTTTGTTGCACTGACGATATCGTCAATAGGGATACCTTGATCCTCCAGCTTGAAGAGACCTGGTCGGGCGTGTCCTGGTAGTGGATCAGTCATGCATGTATAAGAGTAGACCAATCACTGCGCCTACCGTCATTGGTAACGCCTTTGAAGGGCTCAGAAAGCAACTTGTGCCAGTGCAAGTATAGGCCATGAAGCCACGGAGGGGCACCATTCTTCTTGAATGCTGTTGCGTACTCATAGGGATCTTGCTTCTTCATGGTGGTAAACCTGTCAATCTGTAGATCGGGCAAGTGTGCCCGGAACGGGCTCGGTTCAGCACCTGGAGACATTGCTGGTCGATGGGTTGCTACAATAGGAAGATAATCTGTATACATAAACAATCAATCACCAACGACAGTGGAGCGTTGAACCATGTATATGTTACGATTATATTGTATCCAATGCCTCCGTCCCATCCATACGAGACGCTTCCCCCATCGGACCATCGTAAGTTGAACGGCCCCGGTAATGATCGTCGGTGGTGTTGGAAGCCAGTCCGGGCTCAGGACGTCGGCTGACCTGCTTCCTATTGGTCGCTTCGCTTATCCGACGGATGCTCGGTGACCAGTTTAGCTACTGTAATGTCCTTTGAGGCAAAGCATCACGGCCGTACTTTCCGATATCAGTTTACTAATCGACGATGGACTCTCGGACGTATGATAGGAGAATATTGGTTCCGATCTTGTGTGCGCTAGCAATACTTGCTGCTTTGGGAAGAAGGCTTAGAGAAGATGGCGTATTTCTATACCCATAGATCGGCAAATCAATTCCCCGAGCAGGGTGACCAATCATTGGAATGCCGAACCTCGACTGAAATGTTTATATTCCACTCTTAAGCACTCCCGGTGATCTACGACAATCCAAACTGTATTTGCAATCATGTCAACCACTCAATTCAAACGTATGTAACCTCTGGCCTTTTGGGATGCTGAAAGTAGTAACTCACTTATTTCTAGGCCTTGTCCGTTTTGTTCCTCGCTCCGATACGAGCTCCGTCTTGATCGGACAACCAGTCTCCGAAGATGTCGATGTTGGGATAGCTCTTTTCAACGGCGTTGAGGTCGCCATCGAAGTCTTCTCGGGAAAGTCGGTCCTAAATCCAGGAGAGAATACATACGCGAAAGAAATCATTGAACGAGTCTTATCACCTTTGGCAGCGAATGAAGTAGGAACCGTTCGATGCATCGGTCTAAACGTGCGTGGTAGCTCTTTAACAGAATACATGCGCTAACGGGCTTCATGTTCTAGTACAAGCAACACGCCGACGAAGTGGGAATCACTGATTTGCCAACCATCCCAACTGTCTTTATGTAAGTGCACCGTTTTTGCGATTCTGAAACGGCTGATTAACCCTCACACAGGAAGCCCAGCACGGCCGTAGGAGATCCTTGGCCAGCGCCAACCATTCTTCCTAAGTCGACACAGGTGGACGACTGTGGAGACTACGAATCTGAACTGGCTGTTGTCATCGGCAAGACTGCAAAGAACGTGTCTGAGGCGGATGCCATGAACTATGTGCTGGGGTATACTGCCTGTAACGACGTGTCGAGCAGAACAAGCCAGTTTGCACAGTCCCAGTGGTCGTACTCCAAAGGATTCGATGGGTCTTGCCCACTAGGTTCAGTATTCTCATGATTCAATGTGTCGCGCTATCTAACACCCTCAGGGCCTACTCTTGTGTCCACTGCCGCAGTGCCAGATCCTTCGAAGTTTCGAGTGCGAGGTTTAAAGAATGATGAGCTCTTGCAAGACTGCGGAGTAGAGTAAGACGCCTGCTTTGGATAAAAGCCCTGCGAATTATTGCTGACACCCTTGACAAGCGATCTTATTTTCGCTATCCCCAAAGTTGTGAGCTTCTTATCTCAGAGCACCACATTGCATCCGGGAACAGTAATTATTACCGGTACACCTGCAGGAGTTGGAATGGCAAAGTCTCCAAAGGTTACTCTCAAGCATGGAGACCAATTCAAGGTCGAGATAAAACCTTATATCGGGACACTTGTCAACGTTTTCCAAAACGAGTAATGATGCAATCCCGAAGCCTCCTTGGCTCAGGACAGGGACAATCTTTGTTCTGGCTGAGGTCGTTTAACACTAGATATAGCTGAATAGGAGTACTGTTGTGTTTTCAGACACAAATCTTTGGGTTATTTATCGTCACCTCGTCAATCTAGTATAAGCTGTGCCACCTTCATCATTCTTCGTATGATAGGTAAGCGCGTAAGAACCGGCCAGTAATACATCAAAAGAGACGGACCAATGATGAACAAAGCTTTCAATTCTGATATCCCGTACTAGGAGGAAGAATACACAACAGGGAGAAGTACCTAGAAAGATGTTCATCTCCCCAAAAGATGTTCCGCGGCCCCCATATCAGCACCTTGAACTGGTCTCACAAGCCAATTGTTGAATTTAACATCCTGGATCGCTCCCCACCTCCTATTCTTCACCTCTGGCCGTGTCTTGCTCATCTCTATCACTCCACCATCAAACGCAGGATCGTGGCGTATATTCTAAGTGATAGTAAACAGTTCACTATTACACAGAATTCCAGCCATTGACAGTCGGCCTTCGGGCTCCTGGGTCAGAATTGATGGGCTGCGCTGGAGATGAATGTAAATAACAACTACAGAATAGAGGATAACCATGAGAAATGCAATGGTGACATTTGCTACCCAGGGGACGACAAATAGTCGCGTTGTAGGGATAAGAGACATCCCAGTATCTGTCTCGGGCACTGAGAGTGAATCAAAGCGATGAATTGCAACTGCGTTCAGATATATGCCAGTAAAGACTTTTGAAGCTGCATCCATCAAGACGTCAGATGCCAGTGGCTTGGGCGGCTGCGACCGCTGCGCATAGTACAATATCAAACTGCCCATGTCCGAAGTTGACCAGTTGGGGTGAGGATTGAAAGACACAGGTCCAAGGATGTCCCGCTCAAAGCCCTCCACTACTTTGGCCGACCGGTATCCGCCTCGCCCGTTTCGGTTAGGGACCAGATGAAAGGAGCACCAATCGATGGCGTGACTGTTAATATTCCTGCAACCTGGCGATATCCAGTCGCACAGGAGATGACACTGATGTCGCCCCGATTGTTGGATGCTCAAGATGAATATGTGGCTGCTGAAAAAACCAAGCGACTGTAATATGCCTTGGAAGAACAATAATCTCCGACGTGGCTTTGAAGTAGGTACTTTGCGAGCTGTTGACCCCAAAAGTCTGCTTGAAGCTGCATCCTCTGTCATTTCCGGATACCTCGACTGAGTCGCCATCAGATGTGATGGTATAGTCCTTGACCAGCACGCAGTTGAGATAAGCCGAGTATGCTGTAGTGTTTGCAGATATGTCTGCTCCTCCAGCAAGTTTTGACTTAGGAGTAAACGGGCGGAAAGCACGATCACTATCTATCCAGGCAATCCCGATTCCCTGGTAGATCAATGTGGCCGCAACGGTATCCAGGACAGACATCCAATCGAGGGTTGCGTTGATGTTGTTGTCATTGAAGACCTCATTGTACACGGTTAGGTGACTGGGTCACTCCCACGACTTCTGGCACAAATAGCCGAGCAGAAAAAGGTACGATAGTGTATGTGAGCAACACAGACGTTAAAGTCATTGCTCCAACCTTGTAATACGGCTTTCGAAAGGCTCCCCACCAACGCCAAATGCTGGCGACGACGCGACAGTCGAGCATGATTGACAATCTGGCTTCAGCGCCGCGTTTCTTGCGCAGCTCGACGTAGGGTTGGCGCTCTGCGATGGCGCCATTCATCTAAGCCCAGTATGCACCCAAGAGCGAAAAGTTGAAACTGGGCAACGTCGTCCAGAGCAGATACAGGTCCCAAAAAATGCTGAAGATTTGCGGTTTACCCGAAGAGTCAGGCGAGCTTTCATTGCGGGACGGGATTGTGACAAAGCCATCCTCGGTTGACGACACGATTGTGAGGTAAATGACGGTTGTGAGGAGGGCTAGATTGAGGAATGTGAAGGTCGGGAGTCATGGCCATCGTAGGCAGCTATTGAGCCACCTATAGGATGGTTGGGGGGCTGAGCCTTGATGTTTCCCAGTCATAATAAATTAGCGACAAGAGCATATTTTATAGATCAGTGAACCAACGCGCCAAAGTCGTCAACTTTGGTCCCTGACCATCCCTAGCATATTTATACAGCATCCTGCCCAGGTTCCAAGGTGAGCCCCGAAGCATTGCGGGCTTCCTGAACGCCTACAAGGAGAAGGGTATGGAACTTGCCGAGACTAGTGGCATACCGCGAGTTGGATTCCTGCGTTCGCACAAGCTGAACAAGGCTGATTTTGGCTTCTGAGATGGCACCGTATGCACCTTTGTCTTGTCCGCGTGACTTTAGTTGACCACAACTGAAAGCGATTAGTCTGGGAGCCACAAAGCCACACCGTTCATGGGATTGACTTGACACTCCGCTTAGGTCATTATGAATCTAAACTATCAACACCTGGCCTATTGATGGTTTCCACGCTGCTAAAGCCACAAAGGACTTGAAGGGTCTCGGTCCTGCTGTCCTGGATCATGGTGAGTTTGGGTTGCGTCTCGCAAGGCACAACTAACGACGCTATGGCTTGGGTCTTGGCAATTGTAACTAGATCGGTTCAAGCCTCGCTCCGACCAGCCTTTTACTGTATCGGAAGAACCCGTACTTCATCTACATATAGAACTAGAGCTGGTACTGTAACTGTAAGCATAACAAGAAGCTTTCGATTCAGCCCAGAACCCCTGCGCCAAAATGATTCGACCCATTGTTGCCCTTACTATCCTCTCCAACATCTCCAAGTGCTATGCACCTATAAAATCCAGCAATTAACCCTACCTTCCAGACGATATCACAACTCCGTCTGCTTCCGAGGCAACCAAAACGATAAACCGGGACACATGAGAGACTATCGTAGAGAGTTGTGCTCAATCAAGCCAGTCTGTCACCTCCTGCTCTTCCGTCTATACGAAGCCAGCAGACATCACCAGCTGTCGATGTCAGGAGTCCCTCGTTTCCCTTGCTTCAGTGTGCAATATTGATGGACCAAATTCTTGCGCGGGAAAGACCGCGATTACGTCTAACATCTGGGAGTTCCGAAACTCTGAAGCTGCCACTAATCTTTTGAAGACGACAAAGAAAGGTGGACCGAGAGATAGTTTGACAGTACAATTGCTAAGAATTGAGTAGGAAAGGGGACCGATAACAAAACAGCCGGAAGATGGCGCTGACCAAGAGGCGACTATCACGTTAGATTTTGAACCAACTTCTACTGTTACCTCAACCACATCGGGCGGAACTGTGTCTGGAAGCCCTGGCCTAGGGTTTGCAAAAGGGTTTATGCTTGTTTCAACATTTATCTATGTTTTTTTTCATGGTAGACGCCAGCCTCTAGATACCCAACAAAGCCATCTCACTTTGTACACATATAGTGTTCCTTCAACATTTGTTTCGTGACACCGTTGTCGTATCAAACAAAGCCATCTACTTAATCCGCCAGAGAATTTCTCATCCCAGCAGCAAGGGGATTTGCTGGTTCAGATGCTCTACTATCGCGTCTGGCCCCTCAGTAACCTGAAGGCCATGCGGAATGGCGTAGGTCTTGATGTCTGTGATGATAGATTTGGCAATCTCTCGCATTTCTGTGCTCTCTTCGATGGTCCACATTGAGGCGCAAAACTAAATTCACCCATCAGCTATGCCTTGAAGGGATGTTTTTAGGGTCAACTTACGAGGATATCTGGCTGAAACTCCTTGACCTTCGACTCAACTTCATCTTTACTGATGCAGTTGGCTACATAGTTGATCGTATACTGGTCTTTGAGGTCGTTGACCACCCGGCCAATGAGTCTCTTGGCACGCTCGGGCGCATTGTTCACTGTAACCAGCTTGTACGGGCCTTTGGGGGTAGAGGACGACATGTTCAAAGTGTTGAATTGCCAATTGGAGCTGCGGAACTGGATGTCGTTATCAGAATCGTCTTCAAGGATGATAGTTTATCCATTTAATGGCAAGATTGGCAAAGATGCGGAGTCATGTCTCGCTTTGCCATGACGATTATGCTGCCGACCTTTCCTGGTCTGAATCCTCGGGTTTTCAAAGCAGGGCCGACTAACCTTGTTCCGATTGGTTGAAACCCGCAACTCCGCTGGTGAATGGTTTCCGATTCGCCAAAGACTAAACAGGGAACTGGGACTATACCTCTCTCGGACTCGGCACTTACTCTACTCAGTCAAGACAGACTCCTCTGCTATAAGATTTAGTAGTAAAACACACACCTCAATGCTTGCCAGGCAGTTAAAACTACCAGTTCTTTTCAAGCTCCATTCAGAAACAATCTCCTGAGATCTTCCCGTCCATTTTCGCTCCCACCTCAGCACCTGACCCATCATGACTGTAAAGCAGGCTGGCGCGTCATCAGACAGTCCAATGGATCTTCCAATCGCCATCATTGGTGCAGGTATATTGAACCCTGCCCTTTCCTGCGTGTGAGGAGTTATACTAAATACTCACAGGCATGGGTGGACTGGCAAGTGCATTGTCACTGGCCAAAAAAGGCTTTAAAGATATTCAAGTCTTTGAGAATGCATCCGACCTTGGCTTTGTCGGTGCTGGAATCCAGCTAGCACCGAACCTGGTGCGCATTCTTACCCGTCTAGGCTGCTGGGAGAAGATTGAGGCGGAAGCAACGGATGTTCTGGAGACAAGCATCAGAGGTATGGATTGCCCTTTCACCAACATAAATCTAGTGTACATTTTTACTTACTCGTTGAGAAAGATGGCGCTACCAACCAAGAACTCACACATGTCCACATGCCGGATATTCGCAAAAAGTATGGCTACCCTCACTGTACTGGACATCGAGCATCTCTAGCCGGTGGACTCTACGAGGCGTGCAGGCAAGAAGCCGCCATCAAGTTCAACTTTGGCCACGTCCTTGAGAGCATCGACTCTTTCACGCCACAGCCGACTTTCACTGTGAAGCCGCGTGACGGCGAGGCTTATCAGGTCAAAGTTACTGTCATGATAGCAGCAGACGGAGTCAAGTCTGTTGCGCGTGCCCAACTCCTCAGTCAGACCGGTCTCTCGGCAACTACAGAGGATACCGGACAGGCCGCCTACCGCGTACTGCTTCCCCGGGATGCGATGGCATCAGATCCCGAGATGACGGCATTACTCGATAGTAATCAAGTGACGCGTTGGATCGGAGAGAATCGTCACTGGATCTGCTATCCAATCGCATCACGGACTATTTACAACATGTCATCTATCCAGCCCGATGTCAACTTTGCCTCTGCCCCTTCCGCCACATATACAACAAAGGGCTCCAAGCAAGCCATGCTGGACGTGTTTTCCGATTTCTGCCCCATCATTCAACGAATGTTGAACCTTGTACCTGAGGGTGAAGTCTGTGAGTGGAAGCTACGTGTCCATAAGCCACTTCCAACCTGGGTCCATGGTTCTGTGGGCCTGGTCGGTGACGCATGCCATCCGACTCTGCCTCACCTCAACCAAGGCGCTGCAATGGCAATTGAGGATGCTGCTACGATAGCCGAAATCCTTTCTCGGGCACCAGATACCACTCCTGAGACTATCAATAAGTGCCTCAAAGTTTACGAACTTATTCGAAAGGAACGCACCACGACACTGGTTGACCTGGCTGCGCTTTCGGGTCGTACACTGCATTTGGGCGCTGGTACAGCCAAGGAAGAGCGCGATCGGCAGTTTGCCGAAGCCAAAACTAATGGGGGCAAAGTCCCTGATAAATGGGCATCTCCGGAGGTGCAGGAGATGATCTACTCTCATGATTGCATGAAGACAGTCGCCGAGAAGTTTGATGAGCTGTATCAAAACCTGAGCTGAGTGAGTAAGGGATACTGAAGATATCTCTATTGTTAAAAGTCTATATATTGCTATAAGACTGGTGTGTGTGTCGAGATTATGGATGGATGATGCCAGTTTAGACAGTTACGGATAATATTTATCGATATTACATTACATAAAATGAACAACAAGTATGCATCGGTGATAAAGTCTGTTGTCTTATGACAAACACGTCATATTAAGCCTGCCGCGTCGAAGTCGGTGATTCCTAGCAGGTCCAAGTCATCAAAATCGGCATTGTCAAAAGCGGGAACATTGAGGTCACTGAATAAGCCGGCCATAGGATCATCGAGTACACTTGTCATTAACTCCCCGTGAACTTGACCGGATAAGGGACCTGGCTCCTGAGCGTGCGTGACAGCATGCGGAATCATTGGAGGATCTGATCCGTGGTCTGTTGGAACAGGCATCCTTGCTATGTCTCATCAGTTTCAGCCACTTATGGATAAGTATCCTCCCCGAGACTCACTGCTGGTTATCAAAAAGTCTAGGTGACGTTGTAGACAACGGTGCGCCTTCACACTCATGGCACTAGATGCTCCTATCGCCCGTAGCATGTCCAGGCAGGCGCGTAGTCTGACCTCCAGCTGAAAGCTGCTGTGCCCACAGGCAATGAATTCGGCCTCGGGGCTAGTTGAAGCTAGCCAGAAGGCAAACGTGTGAAGAGATATAGTAAGAGCTAATACACGTCAGCGTGAGAATCTTGTTCATGGCCGGAACAACTGACCTGCATAGTTACAAGTCCACCAGATCGCATTGCTCTTGAAGAAAGTTGGACTGTAAGCTAACAAACCACGAATGAGGTGACAGAAATTGTTGGTTGCTGTTAAATCATCTTTTAAGAGACTTGCAGCAGTGTTCTTGAGCACTCCTGAGACTGCCTGCTGATCCTTGCGTGTAGCGGCTTCGAGGATAGACATGAGAAGACACCCATGAACGAGAAGCACTGTTCGGTAATAGAATATTGAAAGTAAAATCGAATTTCTTTGTGCTTCGATGTCACTCTCAGTCCACGAACTGAAGCTGACATCAGATTCCAGGATTGAGCGAGGCGAAGTGCTACTACGCCATTGCTCTAGTCTCAACGATAGCTCTAGAGTTTTCCCGAGAAGTTCGTCGGTTTTAATAGAGCTCGAAGGATCAATATTCGAGCCACATACAGACTCTATTACGACACCCATGATCCCATGTAGCATTCTAGAAAGGTGCAGTGTTAGTGAAATAGCAACGAAGGGGATCGGAGGAGTAGAGTACACAATGTTGCGGAAGTATTCTAGATGTTCTTGCGAGTACTGCATCTCGACAGTCCTTTGTTGACGCATAGATACTAGCATATGCAATATATCGGAGCGAACGTGCTGCAGAGGGATCATGCATGGTTGTCCAAGAGCTGAACTCAGCATCCTGTTCGACGTCAGTGTTGGCAGGCAGATGTATAGATAGAAGAGGGCAGATATACCTGTCTTGATTAACGGTCGCGAACCAAAGACCTGAACGGAGTTCTTTCTCGGAAGCTGTGAGATGGTCGTACGATGAAGGGGCGTGAATGCCAAGTTGGTAGGAAGCTTTGACAGCAAGTGAGTGTGTTGTCCAGCTTTCGGTAGAGCGCTGGCTATTTTGCTGAAAGATGCTGAGAAGTAAAAGTGCCTGAACTAGTTATTTGCAATAAGTGCCTGCATAATTAAGCAGATATTGATTAACATACGTAGCTCGAGACTAGGCGCGTATAACGTCTTTGGATCCAATAGACTTAAAGTTCCCCGGTAAAATGGCTCTGCAGCAGTAGCATCCTGAGTAGAAAGTGCATGCGCAAATATGATACTCCGTAAAGCTTTGACCGCACGATTCGACGATTTCGGGTGTGATTCTGAAGGTCCAGCAACCTTGTCAAAGCTATCTAACAGGGCAGATTGGTTGACATAAGGCAGGACAGCGCCGACGGTATCGAAAAATCGTGAAATCAGATTCATGGCCTCATCTCTACCAGGAGTATTTACTATATCAACCTCATCAACGCTCCCGTAGTGGGCGATTGAAGAAGAGGCGGGGTACGGAATACGCGCAGGACCGGTATGTGCTTGAACTGCTCGTAAAGGTTCCTGATGCAGACGGCTACTGCGATGGCCCAAGTTTGCAATGCTTGCCGTCAGAGACCAGAATAAGGCGTGATTAGAGCTCGATCCTGGGTTAATCGTGTCAAAACGCGCGGCTAAACTACCAGCCGGACAACGGAAGACTCACCAAAATAACAAATGCTGCTCCCTGATGATGGGTGATCAAAGACACCTGCAGCCAACACGTCAATCCGAGATTCAGACTTATCCGAACTCTCTGTTGCAGTTTTATCTCTTTGAATTTCTGTCTCACGATTGCTGTCTAGCAAGTGAGGAGAAACCTCGGTGTCTGATAGGTTGATGTGAATGCCCTCAGCTGCGTTTGCGTCGGCAGGGTCTGGGTTTTGCGAGGCTGCGGCGAGGCGAGCCTCCAGCTCACTCACTTTACTCCGGAGTTCAAAGTTGGCTCTGTCCTCATTGTGTCAATATTTCATGATCTAGACCATAAGCAAGCCATGCCCAGGGCTAACAAACCTGCGTTCTGCTTGTCGATTGAGACGTTTGTCTCGGACATTGTGTGAGTATGTGCACTCAAGATGAAGCCTTAAGCAGCGTTCACACGCCGGATTGGCACCGTCGCACTAAGGCTGCAGATCAGCAAACAGCTCTCCCGGAGTGAAGGACGTCTGGGCAGTTGGCTGCTCACCTTGGACTTGGTCTGCCTGCACGCGTTGCAGGCTATCGATGCTCTTGGCCGTTTGGTGAGAGGGCGACTGCTAAGGTCCATGGTGAGTTGATCGGCATTGTCAACCTGATCAAGTTCTCGTTTTTGAGTGTGCAGTTCTAATGTCAGCGCGAGGATGAAGGATGTTGAATTTGCGGGGATTCCCTGCGCGAAAAACAGGGGATGGATCGGACGCACCGATCCACGGCTTCAGCCCACACCACCCCAGAGTTATTGTGGGCCGGACGTAACAGGTCTGCAGGCTGTTTTCACGATATAAACATACACAGTCAATCAATTTATTGTACAATCTTATTTGCGGTAATTCCATTTTTGCTCCAATTTACACCTTAAAAATCCCAGCTTCGAACACGACCCTCAGTAGTTGACCCAGTATTGGTCAATAAGTTAGACACATGAACCTGTTTTATCAGACATGATGAAGGTGGACTTGGTTATGTCGATTTATTCGTTCCCTACGCTTCTCCCGAACATCGACGGAATACAAGCACTTATGCCCAACACTCTCACATAGCTCACAAGATGGGCGATTGCCGCTGCACTAGCACTTTCTCAGTTAAAGTCATTACTAGGCCAGGGAATGAGAGCTCATACGAGGCGTTTGAAGAGTCTGCATCCGTTGCAGACTTGCGGCGACTTGCTGGCCATGGTTTTCTTTATATAAGGTTTCCCATCAGGCCACGAAGCGCTGGGAATCGGTACATCTACGTCGAGAATCCAAGTCATCTTGAATGTTTTGGGTAAGACTTTGGAAAAGAGGATGATGTCAGACTGTTGGTGGTGATGAACAGTTTGCGGGGAAGCCTATATTGTCAGAGGCTTGACTCGCACCCGCAAGTCACGTTCGATGTATAGTCTATTTCTACATTTGTGACATTCTGTGCTATTTACCTGAAACGTCGTCAAATTATGGCTACCCAGGCACCATAGAGATTGACAAGGCTGAAATTAAGGGCCATGCCGAGCCTTCTTTCTTTCAACTTTGAAGAAACTTTGAAAACGGCAATCCCCGTTAATACCGTCGACATTCATGGCTCGGGACAGCCCCACAAGGGATCGGCAGAGGAAAGGCCGAATCGGAGGATGCTTGGACCACCCACTTTTGCCGCCACCCGTCTCTCATCCTCTTTCTTCAGGTCCCAATTCTCCTCCGATATCGTCATTTCTCTCCCTTAGATCTCGCACCATATTTATTCTCGCCTATTCGCTCGGGACAGCCCCACGCCAGAGCTGGCGCAGATGCCGTCCGCTACCCGCCAGCATGTGAGGACCGGCTGCCGGACCTGCAAGTATGTTTGTCTAACTCTTCTCGCCAAGAATACCATTGACATTGTTTGTGAATAGAGCCCGCAAAGTCAAGTGCGATGAGGGAAAGCCATCATGCCGGCGATGCGTGTCTTCGCGCCGTGTATGCGGTAGCTACGAGGACGCGACAACCCAGCGCGGCCTGACATGGTACAGGCCCAACCAACTGGCTGCGCGAAACCAAAAAGAGGGCAGAGCCTTCCAATTCTTCAACAAGATGGCCGGTCCAGTCTTGTCGGGTTCAACAGACTCATATTTCTGGACACATCTGGTCATGCAATTCAGTCACTTCGAGCCTACGGTACGACGCGCCGTTTTGTCCATCAGTTCACTCTACGAGGAATTCGCTCGGGGTTCTCGGATTACGCGCCAGATATGCGGTAGCACGTTTGCTATTGGCCACTATATCGCTGCCATTCAGCAGGTCAAGTCGTTGGGTGACGAGCAGTTGATTCTGTTACTTTGCGTCCTCTTCGTCTGCATCGAGTATCTGCAGGGAGATATCCACGCCGCCCTTCAGCACTGTCGGCATGGCATCATGATTCTCAACAACTCTGGTTGTCCGGGCTGGGCACGCGAACACCTTGTCCCCATATTCCGTCGCTTAAGTCTTATACCATTCTTCTTTGGCGGTATCCAGTCTATGCGCCTCCCGAAACTCATCGGCCTCGATGCAGCCATGCCTGAAGAGTTTACTAGTATTGCAGGTGCTCAGTCCTTCATTGATAACCTCATGTTTCGAGCGATGGAGTGTATTCTCGACAGACATGATGACCAGAGGCCTACTCTTGTCGCACTATTGGATGAGTGGGAATCAAAAGCTAAGAACCTAGAGCGTATTGTTCCTACCTCCTCCGCCACGGACAAGTATGCTCTATACGGCATGCGGATCAAGCACAAAGTCACGAGTATATACATTCACAAACCACGCGAGGCGACAGAGATGTGGTACGATCAGCACCTGGACACCTTCCGAAAGGTCGTAGATTTAGCAAGAAAAGCTGCGAGTACATGGGATATTGCTCGGCAAGGAGATGTCCCAGACTCCAGCTTCACTTTCGAGATGGGATTATTACCTCTGACCTTCTTTGCCGTCATTAAGTGCCGGAGTCTCAAGATCCGCGCCGAGGCTTTGTCGTTGACACCGAGACTTGGTCCAGCTAAAGAGGGTCTTTTCGACGTAGGCACTCTTTATAGAGTTGGCAGACGTCAGATCGAACTCGAGCACGACATCTTATTAGTCGACAGCAAAATGAGTTTCGAAGACCATGAGGATGCAGATGAACCTTTACCTCCGGAAGAAAAACGTTTCTTCGGGGTGCCGGTCAAGCATGAGTTGGAAGTCATATCTGATCCCGATGGTCGCATCTATTTCAAGAGACAGGTTCATTTCTTGAAAAGAGACCGCGATGGTCAGGTAATCGCGAGGGAAGAATACTTAACTGACGACAAACCTAGAGGGTGCAACGTACATATTCCGCCAATGCGAAGCGCGCAGCGAATGTAGCATAAAAAAGTTGATATAGGACCCCGTTTCATTTTGATCATGTGTGAGCTCAAGCATACGATTATCACGGACCTAAACACATGTTGCGCGGGAATAAAGTTTAGCAGCTTCACTGTCGGGGCCATCTATGCGGCCGAGCCATGTGTCAAGTTCGCCGGCATCTCATGGTCAGCTCTTCTAGGTCTCCACTTCCTCGGCAGCCATCTCCAAACTCCGCAACTAGGCCGTCATTAAGGACGTGGGGCTATCCCGAAGCCGGTATCGCAGTCGTCATCCCGGGGCCGTGCCAATGGGATGCTAGATTGCCGATGACATACTTATAGAACATGAACTTCATCTATAAACTGAAGTTATTTAAAAACAGACAGTCATTCTTTTCTGTCCGATCCTTTACTCGACTATCTTGGGGTCAGTTTTCTAACTTTTTCAACACCGTCGCTGTTCTCATGAGGTCGACTTCCTTTGCCGGCGCTGTACTCTCTGCAGCAGCCGTTCACGCTGCTACCTTGAGCGACATATGCTCCAAGAGCTATGCCAAATCAGCACTTCCTGCCGACAAGTTTCTATCCGGTATCACCATGGACCCGGATTCAGTTCAGACATCACTGGTCTCCAATGCCAGCTTCCAGTCTGAATGGTATCCCACCGCCAGCGCTGACTACTGCAACCTCACTTTCGCCTACTCACACGATGGTATTGCCGATGATGTTGTTCACGTTTCCTATTTGCTCCCTGCTCCTAGCAAGTTCCAGAACCGCTACGTCTCTACTGGTGGAGGCGGGCTTGCTATCAACTCGGGGAGCCAGTACGCCGGTTCTGGGCTCATAGTCGGCGCTGTCTCTGGAATTACTGATGGAGGATTTGGATCATTCGACACTCAGTGGGACGAAGTTTTCCTCCTGGCCAACGGTACCATCAACTGGCAGTCAGTCTACATGTTTGGCTACCAGGCCCATCATGAACTTGCCCTGCTCGGCAAGGAATTGGCAAGGAACGTCTACAATGTTTCCAAGAGCTCTAAACTCTATTCTTACTATCAAGGTTGCTCAGAGGGTGGTCGTGAAGGCTGGAGTCAAGTCCAGCGCTTTGCCGACCAGTTCGACGGTGCTGCTATTGGAGCACCAGCCTTCCGCTACGGTCAGCAGCAGGTCAACCACTTGTTTGGCAATGTTATCGAGCAGACCCTGGACTATTTCCCTCCCTCGTGCGAGCTGGACAAGATCCTCAACTTGACTATTGCTGCTTGTGATGGTCTGGACGGCAAAAACGACGGTGTTGTAGCGCGCTCTGATCTCTGCAAGCTCCGCTTCGACCTTAACACCACAATTGGAGAATCCTACTCTTGCGCTGCATCGAGTTCTCAGGGTGGACCAGGCGCGCTTCGGGCTCGACAGTTCGCACAGCCAGACACTCCAGCTCAGAAGGGGATCGTCACGGAAGAGGGTGTTGCTGTGATTCGACAGTTCCTCAACGGCCTCCATGACTCTAAGGGGCGCCGTGTCTATCTCAATTACCAGCCCGGATCAGGATTCTCGGATGCTGCAACCTCCTACGATGAAGAGACCGAGACCTGGGGCCTGAGTATCAGCGGGCTTGGTGGTGAGTGGGTTGCCCGCTACCTCCAGCTCCAGGACACCAGCACCCTCTCCAGCCTCGACAACGTCACTTACGACACGCTCAAGGAGTGGATGGTCTACGGCCAGAACAAGTACGCCGATTCTCTCCAGACCACTTACCCTGATTTGAGCAACTTCCAATCTGCGGGTGGAAAGGTGATTCACGTCCACGGAGAATCAGATGACTCTATCCCGGCCGGCTCATCGGTGCACTACTACGACTCTGTCCGCAGTATCATGTTTGCTGACAAGAGCTACAATGAAAGCGTTGCTGCCCTCGACGATTTTTACCGCCTGTACCTTGTCCCTGGTGGAGCACACTGCGGCAGCAATTCTAACCAGCCTAACGGTGGTTGGCCGCAGACCACTTTGCAGACCGTCATCCAATGGGTTGAGAAGGGTGTTGCTCCTGAGACGCTAGATGGACATGATGGTATTGAGACTATCTGCCGCTGGCCTCTTCGACCATTGTGGTCTGGCAATGGAACTTCACTGGACTGCATGTATGACCAGGAGTCTATTGACAGCTGGACTTATAACTTTGATGCTTATAAGATGCCTCTTTACTAAGGGTATTGTATAATATTTATATTCTCAGATCATAACGTTTATATCCAAATATCTGAACATTTGGTTTAAATTCAACACTTTCAAGCCTATTAATTGGTGATGCGGAAACTGACCGAGGAACTGATTTATTACTGCTTCAAGGCTAATCTTTTCCTGTCAATTAGTGCGAGTTGTTAATTGTAAATCCAGAACTAGGGGGTTTCTAACCGACAGGAGGAATGGTGGTGTGTAGACGGGGCATTTTGGTGGGATAGTTATATTTTTGTATGTGAGGTAAGATAGTTGCCGCGATAGAAGAGGAAACAAAGAGGGTGGCAGCGGCACGCGCCCGTGCGGTACCCTCCAAGTGAAGCTGAAACTGGATGTTGTGGGCGGGGGTGAATTATGTAGGGCGTTGAGGTAACGCGACGAAGCGCGTTATCACGTGATTGACGATAGCTGAGGTAGAACGGAGGATGTAGGGTAGTACGAAAGCTCAAGAATACAGTAAGTGCAATTTGCTATTTATCCTCAGTGCAATATAAGGTGAACTTTCTAGAAGAGAAGAAAAAAGTATATAAAAGAGAGGTTAGGTAACAGAATTAAAGGAGAATATAAACCTTCTCAAGCCAGTAAGATGGTATGATTTTATTATCAAATGCATAGATACGGGAGGCCATCAATTTGGCGGTATGTAAGGACGATGTAGCTTGGCCTGATTAGATTCTATATGTTTATTTTGGAGGGTAAACCTTCTTATTGAAAGAACGATATCCAGCTGATCTGCATTTCCAAATTAAAATTAATAATACTATCAATTTAATCTACAGCATATAAGCAGCAGGCAGAGATAGCTAAAACCTAGCATAGAAGACCTTTTAAAGCTACTATATTAAGGATTATTATCAGTTATATAGAAGTACAATTAAAGGGATATTTCGAAAGCTTATTATATTATATTAATAGTCCCGCTTTATAGCCTTATAGGTTATTAAGGAGGTCTTTAGGGGATATATTAGGCTAACCCTTAAGTATATCTATAAAGAGGTTTTTAGGCCAGCGGTATAAAATAACAATTTAGAGATTGCTACAGTAATGCTAGATACTTAATCTATAAGTATAGCTAAATTGCATACTAATAATACTTTTAGCTCTATTAGAGATACTGTTTATTATAGTTACTGCTAGTCTTATATTAAAATGGATCTAGAGAGATAACAATATTAGGTTCCCTTAGGGAACTTAATATTGCCTGCCTACTTTACGTTAAATATATAGAGATTTTTAGTAATATTTCTAAGTTTAAATAAGGCGGCTTCTATAAAGAAAACTCCAGTCTTTTTTTCTAGGGCTTTACAATAAAGTTACTGCCGATTCAGTAGGGGACTTTTAAAGCCTATATGGAACACTTTTTTAGTTACTGCCGACCTATAGGGATAGGTAAGCATTCAAGTCCAGTTATATTTTTCCGGTAGGGTAACGTAATTTAATACGTGACAATCTTTGAGCTTATCGTCAGATGGGAAACCTGGACTGAGCAAAAAGGGCGCATGAAGTGCCTGGCTCGTCGATAGCCTTAGTGGTAGCGGTGCGCTTGTGAGAAAGGGGGCTACGTTATACTGGAGGAAGCTGCAGCATTGCCGAGAGGATCTCACATTCTGTCGTTTCCCATTGTGTATGTGTAGTCTTGGAAATGAAAAGGAAATACTGAAGGTGTATTATGATCATCTTGATACGATTAGTCCTAGAGCTGCAGAAATATCTTCCTTGTGCTCTTAGGTTAATAAGAAATCAAGGCGAGAATTAAGATTGCTAGAACATCATGCCCTATGGCCTGACGGTTAGATGTAACCGTTACACTCAGTACCGCTTTAGAGCCTGTGGATCTCCTAGGGGATAATGTAAACTGCGTATTTTCGTTTCAGTAAGAATGATCAATCAAGTCTACTAGATATTGTAGTATATTGAAATTAGAATCCCTAAGTTATCTAAGTCAAAGCCCAATTCCGAGTCACTTTATAAGACTAACTTCCCAGATGACTTAATACTACTAATAATTGCTAATAATGCCTATATAACTAAAGGTTATTAGTAAATTAGTTGAAGAATTAGTAACATTTAGGATATAGGACGCTTACCTGAAGAGGAAGTTAGGATGAAACTTGCGATTGTAAAGGCGGTTTGTAGGTCTCCTCCAGTTGCTGTCTATATTATCCCAACTAAATAGGAGCTAAGCCAGGGAATTATCCCTGCAATTGCAATGCGTGTTATATCCCATCCTTCGACGAATTCCAGTGCATATCGTCTATCCTTACGCTGCAGTTTAAAAACCCATTGGATCTAATCGTCGCTGCTCCCAAGCTTGCCTGGGTTTTGATAAGCGTATATGATTTCCTGGAGGATAAAGTCGTTAAATGGGACCACTATTGGCCTTTTTGCAGGTGCGTACTGATATGCATTTAGCCAAATGGTGCTAGTTTAATCTTTTCTTAACCGAATAGTGACTTACAGCGAGAATACGAAATGATCTTAACGATTTAAGTAAGAAATACCTTTAGAAAACGCCATATATCTTTTCCTTATAGACTTGTTGCATTTCTCAGAAGAACTGAGCGTTTATAAAGATTAGATTTGGGTTATTAGATGCTATCTTTAGAAAACCTTTATTAGATAAGAATTTTAAGCGTAAGATGCAATAAAGCTGTTACAAGTTACATCCCGCCGCTCTAGACCTATAGTACATAAGGTTTAAGGGATATATTGGCTTATTAATATCGTAAAAATCTCCATTCTCTTTTCGCGGAGCTATTCTTCCGTCGGGTTTTAAGGTATCGGTCTGTTATAGTGAAGGAAGTACGTTCCACTGCTTGTTCCCGGTGTCTGTTGGGCCGATAGGTGAGCTGAGATGATTGTCTGGCACTGGAGGGGCTAGACTGTTGATATTTCGCCAATGCTTTACATAAGGTAGGAAGATATTATCGTTTCTCTGCAATATCTGAGGATTAATAGCCTCTGTAGATTTAATTGTTGTGCTTAGAGGTAGCTCTAATCCGGATACTAAAGGCACTGTATCTAGTACTGTCTCTGCTTGCCCAGATAACTTTGCTGCTTGCCGGGCTTCTGGTGAAGAACCTAAAGCGGAAGCTTTATCTTAAAGGGAGGATATATTATATATCTTAACGGATAATCCTTACTCCTCCAGCTGTTCTTTGCGAATGGTTTCAACTTGTACAGATTTATTATACGAGTAGGGGTTACTATCTTGCCAGGGTTTGATTGTGTAAAGATTTTTATGAAATGCCGGAGAGTAATGCGAGGCAAGATTGTAGGCAGGGACCTGAGGTGGCTCTACGGATATAGACTGGCCATCTGGGAGGTCGGCTGGATCGGTGGGGCGTCCGAATAGATCGATATTAGGCATGGGATATGCAACAGATACTGTAGGGGGTTTTACCCCTACGGATGTTCGGTTTGAGAGGTTGACGGATTTTCGCCAAAACCACGACTTCCGGCGGCCTTGGTTGTTATTATCGGACATAGTGAAGTCTGTATTATAACCAATAAGAAACAGAATGAGTTTTTTAAGTGAGGTTTAACCTCCTTATTGAGGGAGATGCATTAGGGCTTTTAACTAAATTGCCTTATAACGATTGCCACCACCATGGTAAGGCATATTCCTAATGTGCTATAAGGTCCTAAAAGTAAGCCTAAGCTAACCTTAAGGCTTTTTGGAAATATCGAATCAGCCGGACAAGTGGCTGGGAAGATGGCGTATGTCCTAAGCCATTAAGCCTCCCTCACCAAGAAGAGTGGAAAAAGGGATTGGACGAATCAAAATGCACCTAATAAACCTAAATGCTTCTCACGTAGATTTGGCTATGCTAGAAGTACAAACAGCCCTCGTTGTTATAAATCACAATCCTAGTAGTACAGTCTAAAATCAATTTAGCGAATTGCGGCTGAGTGAGTTAAGCTAGACAGATTGGAGAAGGCAATTTCCGCTAAAATGGATAGAGATATAAAATATTGTCAGGATGTATTTAGGATGGAGATCTAAAGTGCTTTGGAAATAGTACCGATGACCTATGAGACGGAAATTGAGTGGTGTAAAGAGAAGGGGGTATAGCTGCCTGGAGTTGTAAAAGAGTATTGCTTGCTAGACGAGAGCTTACAGTGGCTGTGCGAAAAATGTGGTTAATTGCACCAATGAGAAGGTTGATAAAGATGTCTCTTTGTCCTACTTACTTAAGAATTATCTATGTTGACCGGTAGCTGACGATTGTGTTTCGGTAGGAAATCCAGTTCTGCTAGTAAGATATGGGCCTGGCGACTATTAAAACAATCGTGCGGGGAAATCTACAGCTTAGAATGACCTGACCGAGCTTATTTTAGCTTGGTTTCCCTTATCTGAAGCTACCAGCCTTAT
Organism: Fusarium transvaalense; assembly: GCA_013623685.1. Lineage (NCBI taxonomy): Eukaryota > Fungi > Ascomycota > Sordariomycetes > Hypocreales > Nectriaceae > Fusarium > Fusarium transvaalense. The sequence continues at coordinate 24,366 of JABFFG010000248.1, forward strand.
ATAAATTGGCCTCCTTTTAGCTATTTTATCTTATATAATATAAGGTCTCTTAAACCTCAAACTCATGCGTACTTCGGTGCAAATAGCTGGTTGTTACAGATCGCTAGGTGATAATTGGTAAGGTCATTTATTCCTAGCGCTAGTGTGTATTAGATTGATTATAGTAAAAGGTTTATTACTTTGTATAGCCAGTAAAGGAGATCTAAACTATTATGGCGAAGTATGGATGCATAGGCTACTATGATGTTGTCGTGCTGTTCCCAGGTTGCCCGACTATATAGCCTATTATATGTTTTAGGTCTGTGTTGGTAGTGTCCTCGTTATTACAACACCAATAGCAGCAATGCTATATCCCCATTCATTACATGCTAAAGGTTGTTTTTCTACTTATTGGTATCCTGCTTATATCAATGAAGACTTCGTTTAAATTTAAAAACCTACGCCGCTTATTAACGTTATACCTGTGTTTAGACAGATATATAAGAAAGTATAGATACTTATATGTATTGCCAAATGAAATATACTGCTGTTTACTACTACTTATGAACTTATACTGTAGGCATTACAGGGAGCTTTGAGATTATATTGTCCGTTATTGGAGATATGTTATATATTAAAGGTTATGAAGAACATTATTCCATATTGTGGCAATGTCTTGAGTGGGATAGATGTGCTATCTATGTTATTGTCTCTCGCTTCTATTGATAATAGAACAGTTATATTATAATTTATCGAAATGCAGGATAATGGGTGGGAGTACAGTTTGAATGTCTTGTTTAATAGATATTATTAAGACGGTTGACTTAAGTAAGAAAGATGTATAGTTTAGGGGCTAAGGAGGATATCGGTGATTGGGAAATACAGTAAAAACACATAGACTGGTATATTAACTATATCTATTAAGGCTGTAAGGCAAGGTGCCTAGCCTGCCTGGCTTCTGATAAGGGCAGATAATATTAAAGGGCCAAAACGGCACTGTTACGACTCAACAGGAAGATTAGTCACCCTGTATATTCCCCACGCTTTTTACCAATCACCTCGAGACGACCAGTGCCAAGACTCTACAATCAGCACTAATCCATTCGGATTACAACTGATCCCATGACAACCTCACTAATTACACAAGATTTGCATGAAACAGAATTCGACAACAAAATACACCAATGAGTAAAATACGTGGCGCTGTCATACCGAGGTTAAAGCCTGCCTTGGAAAAAGGTCCGATGCCACACGGGCTAACGTTGTTCTAGCGTCGGTTAAGCCTTTGTCAACCCAGGGGCTTTTCCCCACCTCGTTTTTCGTCTTGACAAGCCCGATAGATTCGTGGAGCCACTCACTGGCTAACAGTAAGCGATTGTAGGCGTTTCGACTAACTGGCCGAAACGCTTTCCTAAACTGAAGCCACCGGTTTTGACTAAAGTCAAAAGGGCTCGGTGCCGATGGTTGTTATAGTATTTGAGCCAATGACGAATAACGACCGGAAATAACTGATTAAGACGGCCTAGCCCAGCCAAGTTCTTGGGTCAACGCAGGAGGGTCATAATGAATCAGGTGAGCAATCGAAGAGGTTACGAAAAACCTAATCGAACGCTCCTCCACCAGCTGGCTATTAGTACTGATGAAATGTCTCCATCAACCGCGCAATCAGTCAATGTTGAGTTTTGTTTGAGACCCACCATTAAGGGATGTCTCCACATGTTTCAATTTTTCCTTTTTCCCGCTGTAGCCAATCTTTGGTTTCAAGAGACCCGAGTGGTAAAGATCTAATCTGCAGGTCGTCGGAATGGATACTGGGTTCGGGAATCTGGACTTTGATCCATGAATGATCGTCGATTAAATCACTGTGCACAAACCTTATGTCACTCATAGACAGTTTCAGCCCCTGTTTGAAGATGAATGTTTTACCATAATTGGTCGATAATCCTCACCACACTATCACTCAGGCTGACATGACCGAGATTAGCCGATCCTCCAAGTCGAGAGGAGATCTCCAATAAAGCCTTAGTTTAGTAACCGAGTAGACTGTTGAGAGAGACTATCGTTTAACCGGACTCTCAGGCGGGTCAGGAGAAGTCTTTGGACAGCCTATAAGGGTAAAGACTGTTGATTAGTTACATGAGCCACGTCAGACGTGACAGCCAATTTGCCACAGGCACTCCTCTGCCCGATCTTGGTGAGAGTGACAGCGGAAGGTACACGCGCTACTGCGGAAACTAAAATTCATAACCCTTGTGGTCTGTAACGCTTAGTTTCGTTAGTTTCGCGATCAGACGTGCACTGACTGGATTTTAAAGCTGCAAGTGTCAATGTGTCATGGTGTCAGGGCGGATGTCCCTGCAGATAATCTCATTATATAGCGGGGACGACTACCCCTTTGGGCAAGTCAAGAAGAATGTGTGTCTCCTGCATGTATCGTACATAAGACCTTTGTCCCCGCCTGACTTGACTTGTTGCTTGTGTCATATCACGATGATGCTGTTTCGCAGTCTTCTTGCCTGCCTTGTGGCAACATTGCCTTTGGCTTTGGCTCAGGATGATGCCTCCTCCGCGTTATCGTCACTGCCAAAGTGTGCTGTAAGTGTTTGTTTGTCTTGTCTTGAGACGATTGCTAATAGTCCAAGCTGAAATGCATGCGTACCTCCATCGAAACTTCAACTTGTGAACTTGGGGATACAAAATGCACGTGTACAGATGCCATGCTTCAAGCAGACATTGAAAAGTGTGTCTTGGCATCTTGTACGGTCCCAGAAGCTATGAGTATGTCGTCCAGCAGCAGGGGTAATACATCTACTTACAGTTTATAGGTACAAAGAACACTACCTTGACAGCATGTGGTGCACCTATCCGAAACCATCGAGACCAATTTGAATCCTTAAATACTATAATGGGGACCCTCTCAAGCCTCTTCGTCCTCCAGCGATTCCTAACGAAGCTATCCCTAAAGCTGCCTCTTGGCCTTGACGATCTATTTATCGTCTTGGTTATGTGTGCTGCTGTCCCCTCTATTATCATTAATGCATATGGTCTGGCGCCTAACGGCATGGGTCGCGATAGCTGGACCGTAACGCCTAAGCAGGTCACTAACTTTAGCCGGTTCTTCTATATTATGGCTATCCTTTACTTTTGCTTACAGACCTTTCTTAAGTTATCTATGATTTTCTTCTATCTCCGGATCTTTCCCACAAAGGGCGTTCGGAAAAGCCTCTGGATTACCGTTATATTTATATGCATCTTTGGCCTGGTCTATATCTTTACGACTATCTTCCAGTGCAAGCCTATCAGCTACTTCTGGACAAAGTGGGATCATACACATAGTGGAACATGTCTCAACATTAATGCTATCACATGGTCTAGTGCAGCTATTAATATTGCGCTTGACATTTGGATCTTAAGTATTCCTCTTTCGCAATTGAAGAAGATGAACTTAGATTGGAGGAAGAAGATTGGTGTAGGCATGATGTTTAGTGTTGGCATTTTGTAAGTATAAGTATCTATCGAATCTGTTTTATCTACTATTGCTAACCTTTCCTAAGCGTCACTATAATGAGCATCCTTCGGCTTAATGCTACAATCCAAGCCGGTATAGGCAAGGGCTTAAACAACCCGACATGGGAATACCTCGCTGTTACCAGGTGGTCCACTATCGAAGGCAATGTCGGAATTATGTGCGCCTGTATGCCGTCTCTCCGCATTCTTCTCATCCGGATCTTCCCCAAGGTGCTCGGCACATCTCGGCGCCACTACTCCGCGTACGACAGCAACAAGTATGGCAGCAACAAGCCCACCAATGGGGGTACGAATGCAAGCCGCTCTCGTTCGCGAGCATCACTTGGTACAACTTCTCATGTCGACAAAACACCTCGATCACGTGTCGACCCTGCCGGTATTACTTGCAACCGCACATATGAGGTGGAATACGGTCAAACGGATGAGACGCAACTGGTACCTATGAAGGATCTGGACATGGACTGGCATAGTGAAAGGTCTCAAAGATCTCAGGCATAATTTAGAACTTTGGTTTAATTAGAATGTTGTTTGCAAGAACCGTGGTAGTCTTTAATAATGCAGAACCGATACCAACATTTTCAGAGTTATGCCATCTAACGGCATGCTATAAAGGATGCGAAGGTTAGCCTTGAATACATAAACAAAGAAAGCAGAATTTCAGAATAAGGTTGCAAAAGGGATAGAAGATCTAGACCCAACTCACTGACGCTTATTGGACCACATGAATGTAACCCTTCCCAAATATTCGAATACCCTTAGCATAACACTCTATGCATGAGCAGATGCGTCGTGTTGGATCTGTTTTCCATCAGGTTAACAACCTCGATCAGTCCCTGAGCGCAAGCAATGCCAAGGGGCGGCCTTCGAAAAGTGCTCGTCCCATGCACGTTGTGTTTGCTCTGAACCCTATATTAATATCTCATTGTATTTACTAAGCTTATGGGGTCTCAAGAGATAGACATTGCCATACTGCACAAGATTCCAACGACAAACCGAACGGAAATTGAGTTTTAATTACAGCTAGTGCTATACTCATACCCGAGCTAATGCAGTCCGGACCCGTGGAATACTATATCCCAGAAACTCTGTAATACTCACTCCGTAGAAAGTTTACGTACTCCGCCAGTCAGGTCTGCCAACCGCCTTGCGTATATAAATCAACTTTCGTTTACTACACCACTTTAGCACTACGACCTTTATACTTTCATCATATTAGCAATCATAGGAAAGACCGCAGTTGAAAAGGCGTCTCCGGCGAGGATTTCAGCGAGTGGAATCATGGTGAGCACGAGGGATTGACAGCGGAACAAACCAGGGGGATAAGACCAATGACGATGAATCAGTCAATGTTGACGGTAAATATCCCACGCTGCGACCGCTAGTACAAGACCTTGTCTCTAAGCAGCGAAAGGACTTCACTGACAGAAGTGACAAGAGTTAAAGCAGTGAGGAGTTTGGAGTGGAGACACGCCCGTGCTGTACCCAAGAGTGCATGTTCGGCTTGAAAAGAAACAGGTCTCTGGGCGAAAGGTGTCCCAATGTAGCACTAAATCGCCGAGGCGTTTGGAGCACCTCCCATCTTATAACTGTAACTCGTCTCAGAGAAAATTTACGCAAGAAGCTTTCTCGACCCGTGCATCGCTTAGATTCCGTCAATGCTCTAGACCGCGATGGACCGTACGGAGGCATGGTGGCGCTGTTTAAACTGTCACTGGGACCCTCCGAGTGTAACTTTACGGGGAAAGGCACATACGCCGTAGCCGTGAGGACGATGGAGCCTGAAGAAGAGGGTTCCGACAGATTGGAGCCGATACAAGGCCATCAAGTGCCAGTTTGTCTAGGCAGTGTTGCTTTGGATGTATCATGTCCGTTGGCTGTTGCTGATGTGGCGTTCATGCCGCTCATGGCATACGGTAGAGAGCCGATGAAACAAGACAAGGAGTTACCGAATAATGAACCGCGGAAGATGCTTGTCTCTCATGGTGTCATAGATCATGATATGCGTCCGACGGACTTTCCATGGAATGATGAGCGCAGACAAATGATTGTGATTGACTTTGATCTACTGGAGATACTGGACCGGCCAAGGCCTAAGTATGTTAACTAATTAATACGTAAGAGAAAAGGACGGTCGGTTGAGGCGTGGGGTGGTTATGGCCGTGGAGGTTGGAGCACTTGGTGAGGCATAAAAGTTGTACAAGCATTGGCGTATGATGCTTTATATTGTGTTGTCGTTATAGCAGAGAACATATTTTACAGTGGTGCGACATAAAGCTTGAGAATAGCTGGTGTCGTTGAGATACTTCTTGTTTTGCAAAGTCTTTTTTGCACTATCTGGTGTGATGGGATTTTGGTTGAACCGGGATAATACTAAGCTGTTGGAATAAGGATATAAAAGGCCAATAACATATGTAAGGAATTAAAAAGTTGAACGAGAAGAACCTCAGTGGATTTGATTCATAATGATATGATGCCGGGCGAGGTTGTGGAACAGTAGGGTTTTATGCTAGCGGATAGGCTATCATCTCTTGAAGCATTGTTGAGTGACAGTTAAAGAGAGCGTTGGTGTTACAATCAATGATCGATAATTAGTTAGATTGCTACATACATGGCAAATTTGGAATTGAGAAGATTAAGATCCTTTTATACCCACTAAGCAATGTTAAGAGAGCTCGATTAGAAAACAAATATCGAAGGATAAAGAAGTAACAAGTTTTTACCTTGCGAAGTCGTAACAATATTATAATCTCCTAGGACGGGCACTTGCTATATTCATTGATGCAATAGTTCTTAGGGTTGTCAGAATTCTGGGAGCAGGCGGCATCTGCGTTCGAATAACAACTGATACATTTGCGCCGGGAGCCACCCTGATTATTGATTGCATCGCACCTTCCAATACAATTCTGAGAGGCTGCTTTTACACCCCCGTCTTTATCGGCTAGAAAACGGCAGGTTCTTACTGATAGGTAACGCTGAGCGGCAGTATATAATACCCTAACTATTATACCCTGCATCGCTTAGTAACTAACGAATTATTCTTAATAAGAAATAAGATAGCGCTAATACAATATAAGGTAATTAATAATTTAAATTTAAAGTAACTAATAAACT
>JABFFG010000249.1:0-55971 GCA_013623685.1 Fusarium transvaalense
GGTCAGGGGAGGGGGTATCTTGATGGTGAGATCGCGGGAGGAGCTTGAGGACATGGGTCTGTTGTCGTCGGCTTTGATGGCTGAGAGAGGGGTTGCTTGTTGGGGTTGTTCGGGAGAGTCTTCATCGGAAGACTCGTCGGAGGACTCATTATCTGTTTGGGGTGTATCCTTGGTGACCTTTTCCTTCTTCTCCTCTACTGTGGCATCAACCTCCATTTCGTCCTCGCTCTCATCCTCATCCGAGGACTCGCCGCTGCTGCTAGTGCCACTGCTGCTGGTACTGTCGTCGTCTGACTCTTCGACTGGAGGAGGCGTGGCCTTCTTGGCCTTTTTCTTCTTGGGCGCAGGCTCAGGGACCTTCTTTTCTTTGACAGCCTCAACCACGTTCCCATCCTCGTCCACCCAGCCCTTACCCTCGACATACTCAGTTGCCGCGCTGACTTCGCCATCAGCCACAGAGTTCTTCAGGAAACTTGGGAACTTTGTCGTCTTTTCAAATTCGTGAACCACCACTTCGCGACCCTTGCCCTTCTTCTTGCGCTTCCGGGGCTGGTCATCCTCGGGGAGAGTGGAGACAAGGTTGGGCGGAACCTTTGTCTTGAGCAGACACTCATCTCCCTCTGTGTACTTTGACTTTAGGCGCTTCTTCTTTTCTGTGTACTTGCCATCCTTCTCCTTCTCCTTGTCTGCCTTGCTCTTTTTCCTTCGTTGGTCGGCAGGCTCTGTCCAACCTCTCTTGACTTTGCGGTCTGTTAGAGCGACACCCTCAACAATATTGGGATCACGCTTTCGTTTCCTCGACTCCTCTTTTGATTCCTTTGACTTTTTCTTCTTCTTCTTTTCCTGCTCCTCGTCTTCTTTGTCAAGCTCGCCAGTAGGCTCAACCCTCTGCTCTGGCCTGGCCTTTTCGACCCGCAGCTTGTTGCCCTTTAGCACAGCGCCATGGAGCTTCTTTTTCAACTTATCAGCCTCCATGGTCGGCAGTTCGACGTAGCCGTATCGGCGCTCGGGAAAAGTGTCGATGGTGTGGTAGGAGATGTTTCGCGCCTTGGGAGCTGCAGAGGCCGGCAGCACGATCTTGAGGAGCTCGGGATCGAGAGGGCTGATGTGAAGCCGAATATAATCGCTGGAAGCAGCTGCAGCTTCAGCGGACATGGCGAAGCGAGAGGCGCTGGTATAAGGGAGGTTTGTGCGACGCAGAAAGCGTCGTTTTGAAATGGGCGATAATACCACACTTTCCAAAGAAAAAGGGACGAGCTTTTACTTTTTGCTTTTGCGATTTGGACAAAAAAAGTTCCAGGGACCCTTTTAGCGTTGGTAAGGAAGCGCAATCGCTGATTGGTTGGATGGAGCGACGTTGATCCGGGCTCTCAGAGATGTTGATAATAATGTACAATATTCATAAAATCAGATAAAACAAAAAATAAACATTATCTACGTTTATCAAAAAAAGAAAACTGTTCAAGTTTTAGAATTCACCAGCAGAGATTCATGAAACTTGGTTGACCGACTGACTAATTCGTCTCAGTTACCGCTGAGATGTCAACTCTTCTGTTACAGATCCATTGCCCAATTTGGAAAGTATACACAAGACTGAACCAGCTATTAGACAGACGAATACTAACTCTTCGGCAACAAGCTTAAATGGGAATTGGAGTAAGGATGATGTAACCCTATGCGCCATCAGAAATGTTCTAGATTGTGGTGTTGATAGTTCGCGTGTGGTATTGCGACAGACCAGGGATCCTTGAAACCCTTGGCTTTGGCGGTTGGGACGAATAGTGTCGCAGACAGCCCAACGACACCAGCCATGATACAGGTCCTGTCGGATGTACTGAGTATTCGGGATGGAAACATAATAGTCGGTTCTATAGTTTGGTATCATGCTCGATTCAACTTCATGCCTTGGCTAGTTTTGCTTAACGATGGTCACATATAGTCTCAGTGTATAAAAGGCGTCTAGTTCCTGTTTATTCGACAAAGTTTTAGTAGATATCGTCGCACTCTGTCTGTATCTCTTCAATTCTTTTCAATCCCTGGAGGATTTTTTATTCGTTAATCATTTTTCATTCTTCTCTCACTAATATCACTCCCCAATCACTCTTTAACAACTCTTATCGAAAATGCATTGGCCTGCTCTCATCCTCTTCTTCGCTGGATCTGCTCTCGCTGGTATGAACCCATCCCAACAGAAACCACCATCAGGATACTAACTCGTCATTTTAGCGCCTCACCTGGCCAAGAGACAGAATCCCTGCTTTATCGTTGGCTCCGAAGCCCTGCCTGAAGAAGTCTCATCTTCGGCCGCAGGTCTAGCCTCCGTTGTCACCTGTGACACTTCGCGAACCACCATCGACGGCGTCCCTGATGTGAACTCAAACGGCGTGAGCTTTTCCTCCATCAACTTTGCCGAATCAGGCCAATCCCCTCTGGCCTTTGCTCTCGACCAATTCGCAACTTCATCACCGCTGGCGGATAACGATGTCAACAAGTTTCAGAATGAGCTGAATGTTTACCTGGCTACCGAGGCTGGTATCAGGGCGGCTGGAGGAAACCTTGCGATAAAGGTTCCCAAGTTCTTCTTGCAGTTTCAGATTGCTCGAATCCAGCAGGCACAGGGCGCTGTATCCGACATTCCTGGCATGACCGTGGACCATCAGCTCGAAAAGGTGCTTAAGAATTCAGCTGGAGAAGACCAGGCTCTCCTTGACCAAGTGAACGAATTGGCTGTTAACTTGAACTAAGTGCCAGCACATGCAGGATAATAATACAAATGGTCCTAATTTTCTCCATCTCCATGTTCATACAAGTGACTCCCGTACAGTCATTATAAAAATACACCCCATCATAACAATTAGAGAGGAGAATGAAATACGCTAAAAACATCTCCAAAACACCAGCATTCGTCGTGATCCAAGCGCCAAAGAAATGATTTTACGAAAAGCCGCGGAACCAAGGCTGAGGGTCCTGCTCATGCCTATCACCGCCAATGGCCTTCCACCAAGTATCGGTACTCCAGCGAATGATGCGTTCGGCCGCACCCAGAGGAGTGGCAGCCGGACGTACATCCAGGAAGAAAACAGGCTCACCATCGGCATCAGGCTCGCCAGAGTAGTAGTCGATGATATATCGAATCTCCTTCCTCTGGCCGTTGATCTCTCGTGCGACGTACCAGTCATGTCGGTCAAATGGAGGCTCGGTGCTGGAACAAGTTAGCCAAGCAATCCTGTATGTGCTAGAAATGATGAAAACTTACCCAAACTTGGTGGGATAAATCCAACCCAGGACTTGCATCATATGAGCCTTAGGAGTGAGCTCCTTAGGCCGACCCTGAAAGCGGACAAGGCTTGGCTCAGTGTCGACACCATCCCACTGCTTGTTCAGCTCCTCTTGAACATGACCTTCGCCTCTCTTGCAGATTTGCCAGCCCTTGTAGAGACCCCGCGCAAATCGTTGCTCCCAGCCAAGAATTTCCTGCCAAGCGCCCTCATTGAGGAAGTTGTGCACCGAAACCATGCCTTCAACGGCAGTGATATCGGTGTCAGTGTAACCCTTGCGCAGCAGCGCATTATACATCTGCTGGGGAGAGGGGTACTCCCAGTTACCATCACCAGAGCCCTTGGGAATGGTGGACTCATCTCGGGTAGTCGGCAGGGCGAATTCCTGGTTAGGTGCAGGCTTCTGGGAAAGATCGGGGAACATGTAGTTGAGAGGGTTGAGCTGAGAGATCAAAGACTTGGGCTGCTCCTCGGTTCGGGCAGCATGAGGGACAGGACATCCCGAAGTAGGTGGGATCTCGGCAGGCTTGGGTTTAGCAGAGGGGTTCAAGGCATCGGCCGACTTTTGGTGCATAGGGCAGCCAGGCTGAGAGGTAGTTAGTATGTTGACAGAGAATCGTGAATATGGACGTACTGGAGGAGCCCTGTCAGTAGTCGCCGGATGTCCGACAGGAACCACAACAGCGGGAGCTGCGTCTGCCCAAAACCAACCCATTATTAATGGTTATAGACTTGAGTTGTATCGTTTGATAAAGCAGCCAAGAGATTGAAGGCCCTGGTGTCAAAGGCCCAATATTTGGAAGAATCGAAAATGTGGTTGGCGATGATGACAAGATCAAAGAATTGGAGAATGGGGAACTGGATGAGCAGGAAATTCCCAAAAATGGATGCTTTATCACGCCTATCAAAAATTTTGAGGCGCAAAGACCGGGGCAAACCGCGCCAAGTGCTTCCCACTTTCTTTGCAAGTCCCCGTCTCCAGCGAGAAATGTTCCTGCCTTTGGTCAGCGCAGCACGTGCCTTCCCGAGTTGTTCCCGAGAAAGAATTTAAGTCTGAATTGGAAGGAAGACCGAGCAACAGACAATCGATAAGGCTATTGATAATGAATGCGTACTTTGTACGTCACTTCAGTTAACAGCTCAACGTCACTAACACTATTCGCTAGCCCGTGCCAGGGGATGGCGGGCATCCCTGTAATCGAGTCGTTGCATCATTAATATTAGCACATGCAAAGGCATTCGTCGCTTTTTAATACCTTGACACTACTAACCTACCTACTCTCCTCACTTCTCGAATGAGATCATATTTAACCCTTACTCGAACATGAGAGTGTTTGCGACTGTTCAATTCTTTAGCAAGACACTTCCTCTGTCGCGATGAGAGCTGGCCCTTTCATAGGTCGCTTTTTCGTCCATCCGGGCCTCCGAACATGTCCGAATGTCAAGCCCAACACATCGATCCTTAGTCGTCGATTCGCTTCTCAAAGCTCACGCCATCCTCGATTTACAAAATGGTCTACATCCCCTCCGAAAAGAATAGCCTTGCGTGCATCCGGTGGTGCCGTGGCACTAGGAACAGCTGCTTTTGTCGAATTGTCGCAACAAGAAAACGGCAATGACCAAGAAACCGGAGAAAAACGCATGCTCGAAGCGTCACGAGCTGAAGTGCGAAAGGGTGTTCGGGCTGAATCGCGAGGTCTTACGCGAGTGGCAGAGCGCATCAAATATTTGGTCGATCTGTTAATTGTCGAACCTGTCTGTACCGGATTCCGTTTTCTCCAACTTGTCGTTATCTTCGTTCCAGTCATTATCACGATACCTGCCATTTACTTTGGAAGCCGTCAGCCCGATAGGGATAATGAGCGATCAGGGACACTCTGGTGGTATGGCTTTCTGGTCAACGAGATGGAATTAGCTGGTCCAGCTTTTATCAAATTGGGGCAATGGGCTGCTTCACGAACAGACATCTTTCCCACAGAAATGTGTGAAATCATGTCCAAGCTTCACTCGAATGCGCCAGCGCATTCACTTCATGCTACGCGCGTGACCGTTGAGGCTGCATTTGGTGGCCGTCCTTTTGAGGAGATCTTCGAAGAGTTCCAGGAGAAACCTCTTGGCGTTGGTGCCATTGCTCAGGTCTACAAGGCCAAGTTGAAGTCTGGAGTGGCCAAACCCGAGGAAGCCGACCTTCGCGATTCGTATCCTTTGGCTCAAAACGTAAAGCGCAACGTTGACACGGTTCTGAAAAGGTCACCTCAAAGAATACCCTCATCGTACGTCGCAATCAAGGTGCTACATCCTCATGTAGAGAGGACGGTTAGAAGGGACCTTCGCATTATGGGCTTCTTTGCCTCGCTCCTCAACCTCATCCCAACCATTGAGTGGCTTTCATTACCAGATGAGGTAGCCCAGTTTGGAGAAATGATGAAGCTTCAGCTTGACCTTCGCATAGAGGCCGCGAACTTGGCGACTTTCCGAAAGAACTTTAAGGACCGGTCCACTGCTTGGTTCCCATATCCCTACACAGAGTACACAACTCGCAATGTTCTGATCGAGGAGTACGCTCAGGGTATTCCTTTAGCAGACTTTATGGAGAACGGTGGTGGTGTCTTTCAACACGATATCGCCGACGAGGGCCTCGATGCTTTCCTTCGTATGCTGCTACTTGACAACTTTGTTCATGCTGATTTGCATCCTGGCAACATTATGGTGCGATTCTACCAGTCAGCTCACCCAGAGCTACGCCTACGAAAGGCAATGACCAAGGCTCATCCTGATGAGGCAGAAGATGTCACTGAGCAGGTGCTCGAGCGACTTCGACCATACCGACATCGCAAGGATACAAGAGCATGGGAGGAGGAGCTGGCCAAGATTGATGCCGAGGGATTCCGCCCTCAGCTTATTTTCATCGACACAGGACTAGTAACCGAGCTCAACGCTGTCAATCGCGAAAATTTCCTCGATCTTTTCCGCGCTGTTGCTGAGTTTGACGGTTACAAGGCTGGCCATCTCATGTGCGAGCGCTGTCGCCAGCCAGATGCTGTGCTGGATAAGGAAGTTTTTGCTCTCAAGATGCAACATCTCGTCTTGAGTGTTAAGAGCCGTACCCTGGCTCTCGGCAATATCAAGATTGGCGACATCCTGCAAGAAGTGCTCAGCATGGTTCGAAACCACCATGTCCGTCTCGAAGGCGACTTTGTCAATGTCGTTATCAGCATCCTCCTTCTCGAGGGTATCGGCCGCAGCCTGAATCCTGATGTCGATCTGCTCAGCAGCTCGTTGCCAATTCTGCGACAGCTTAGCGCTCAGAGCGGCACAAGTATGGCGAAGCACGGCGACTTTTCCATGTTGGTGGTGTGGCTAGGATTGGAAGCCAGACGTTTTATGCAGGCCAGCATCGAAGATGTAAGTACCAGAAGTACCCCTTGGTGCCTTGCAAATACTAATCTCAATCAGGTTGAACGATGTGTCAAGTACGATCAGCTCTCTCCGAATATATAATAGTGTAGAATCCTGTACTAGATGAGAATATCTGGAGCACACAGCATTACGGGCGTATGGGTAGGGTGGCTGTTTTGGAATACAAGAGGCGTGTCTAGGAGTTGAAGAAAGAGATTTAGACCTACAGATCCACTTACATTATACACGCTCGACTCATTTCGAATTATCGAGGGTTGCCGCACGTTGAATCGAGCGGCCCGCGATCTGAAGCTGACGTGAAGGCGCTGGACCTCGGAAAATAAACATCGAACATTAATACCACGAAAAAATGAATATCAAAACATTCAGGGAAAATCAAGATCTTGTATTTTTCTTTTTTACTTTAAGCAACGCCCGAGCTTCTCTTTATGTCGTTATTTTTAACCATAATTGGCCCGAATCCCAAGCAAGTCAAAACTCCATGTAATTCATTCTGTGGAAATGTCGCCCGTTTATGGTTGCTCTACAGTTGCTTTTGCTCAAGGTTCGTTTATGGTTGCTTTCGCTTTATTTTGCTGTTCTTTGCTTAGGTAGTTTTCTATCGGGGGGTTTCTTTCGTCCGCCGGTTTTTCCTCCCGCATAGATCGCAGCCTACCTAGGTATTCATTAAATACTATGAAGTCTGCAAAAGAGATTGAGACATGAGTCTTGTGAGGTAAAGATGCATCAAAGATTACCCCACATGGGACCGCGGTGTCTTGAATTTCTATAATGAGGGTTTCATTGGTCAGAGCTGTGGAGCTAATGCGCGGTTAATTAGGCGACCCGCGGGATCGCGCGTGTTGGCGCGGTAAATCACGTGCTGTATCCGCACCTTGCAAAAATCGATATCAGAACATCAACATCACAAAATGAAGAAAATAAAAGTGAATACAGCAAAAGTAATATAAGAGAGCAAAAAAACCCCTTGGGGGACTCCCCCCCAACCTTCTGATTAGAAGTCAGACGCGCTAACCATTGCGCCACAAGGGCTTGTACTTGTTGGTTGGGATGCACTGCGGAGTTGAGGTATATATTCTTGAATCATGCATCATGGGAAGCTTTGGGTCCACTTCTTGAGTCTAATCAGTGACATCATCGGGTGGAATCCGCTGATCTCGACGGGCCAGCTCTCTCAACGTCTGAAACGGAGGGTATTATTCACAAACAGAGTATGCTTCGCTACCATGTCCAGCTCAAAGGCTCGAGTTCTGTCTACGCTCAAGATTTGCCTGGATTTCTATGTCCATGATTCTCGCACAAGCACAAGAAGAGGCTGTTTGACAGGCTGTTTTGGGTTTACATCAAGTGCACACACCCACTTGCTGCGGCCGAGTGAAGTCTTGGACAGCCATCCAGTGAGCAGAACCGTGCGATCATATCATAGATAGCCATTGCTTTCTCAAATTCAAGCATCTGTCTGAGTTGAACGGTAAATCTTCCAGACATGAATGGGTGTAAAATCACTTACTTGATAGCTCCATCATGATCTGTACAATGGAGAAGTTCTTGAAAACTCTGGTATTTGCCTCGTCTTGAGCGTAGAACTGGAGTTTGCAGTCAGATATGTTAGTGAAGCTTGGTTCATGCTTGAGATGATGTCTTCTGTTTCGGAAGTTGAGAGAAGAATGTTAATGACTACTGTAAGAACAGTGGGAGTAACAAGCTTAGTTCCGGTAGTAAATAGAAAGTTGGTGAAACTCACTACGCTCTCGCTGTCTCTCAGCAGTACTGAATGGATGTTGGTGTGGTAGAAACTGCTCCAATTCTGCGAGATGCATCGGACCAACCCGAATAAACTGTGCATTACATTCCAAGGGGAGTTCAAGGCCCCACATGTATTCTCTAAATCTAAGTATAGATCCAAACGTGGAGGGCAACATCAACAAGTAAGCTTAAGCCCTCGTGGCGCAATGGTTAGCGCGTCTGACTTCTAATCAGAAGGTTCGCAGTGAATCTGTGCTGGGGCTACTTTTAATATTCTTTTTGCATTTTTTTATATCATGGTTTTGTTTTTCAATTCTGGTGTCCTTTTGATGTTCTGATATTCAAATCCCGAGGTTGAGGTTTTACACGTGATTTGCCGCATTAGTGCTTGCGGGCCGCTAAACCACGCGCATGAGCCCCATATTTACGACCAACCATCTTCACTGTATCAACTTAAAAATAAACCGCCTTCTACTTGGAGACAAAAGACAATTGATAGGAAGCTATAATGAATGCATAGCATAGGCTCACCATATGTCACAAGGGCAATTGGTATCAACCGGAGACCCCACTCTTTGAAGGCTGGGTGGAAGGGAATTGCTATAGACGTCTCGCTGAAATGGTGAGAGTAGCTATGGGATGCACTGCTCTGTCGTGAAAGTTGACGTCCTTACAGCGCGTATTTGTTCATATGACGGTCCGTGTGGTGCGATGGCTGTACAAGTGCGAGATAGATCTATCCATGAGTGCAGTCGTCAGCACATGACATATTGCGATCGCATCGCACGTGGGATAACTACCGATGCACCTTGGCCTACAAAGTTAGCTCTATCAACCGTTTCAACCTCATTCTTGCAGAACAGGGACAGGCGAAGTGTAAACACTCTTCGAGACCGAGTGGAAGAAAAGGCGGCCGCGTAGGTGCAATTACTTTGAGCTTTGAACGACAAACCTGGTTATGCACCTTACCGCTCAAGGTGTCACGAGCCTACCCTGCATGATTTGCCATTCCCATAACTTGTCTTGGACAATAACTGCACTAGACTCGGATCTTTATAGGGGATAGACTGAGTAAGAGTGAGACTAATAGAGAATAATGTCGTGTCTGGTTCAATAGTAGGATGAAATGATACTTTGAAGTAATCCGGGTGTTGTTTGGTTCAATACTGAATATCGTGTGAAGTAAAGCCATCATGTTGAATGAACACTCGTTCATCACAACATTTCTGCATACGCAGCGATGCAATTGATATTATCTATCTATGGTATTGGATTACACGCCGCATGCTCACCAGTCGCTGTGATTTCCGAGGTTTATCGTGTGGTCAGAGTTCAGCTGTGAGGCAACCTCTACAGTCATGAAAGACCAATGTTGGAGTTGATAATATTAAGGACATCGAAGAGACTTGAGTATGTTTAAAGTATAAAGATGGACATAACTTAGTTATTAACTACTAATTCGAGGTTTTATTTTTATCTCTAACCGTTGAACTGACCGAACCGCATCTTTACCTATGTGCTCATAATGCACTTTCCCATTCCTTGATGCACCATGCGCCCCTTGCCCTAAAGTTACAAAAATGTATCCGTATCCATACACGCAGGCTTCTAATCCGTGCTAGCACTCAACTCCGTGGACTTCTCCCACAAGTTCCTGAGCAGGGCGGTCGTCCCGTCTTCTTCTTCGCCGCCGACAAGGCTTGATCCGCTTAATCGATCCGTCAATCTGCCATCGTCGTCGTTGCCGTCGTAGCTCGACCCTGCGCCGTTGGTGCGAACCGAGGTGGCACGCTTAGGTGTGACGGGTCGTCGAGCATCGGGCATGCTAACGTTGCGAGTGTGCTGGCGCATGGTGAGATCCCCGGATCGCTTGCCGTTTGTAGTGGCCGAGTAAGGCCGTGGAATGCGTAGTGACTTTTCTACACCGGGGAGATGGTTGAGACGTTCAAGTGAACGTGAGACGGGGTTTTGATATCGTCGAACGACAAGATATTCCATGCCTGTGCGTTCCAAGAGCTTGCCAACGCGGGGGTCTCGACTGTTACCGCCATCATAGCCAGGACCACCAACGCCAATGAGCGGCGTATGGCCAACGACACCTCCAACACCACCAACCGCTTGCCCGGGTTCGATGACGGAGCTGGCTCGTTGCAAGTTAAGCTTTTGCTGTGTCCGTGATGTCTGGGCAGCAGGCGGCGCTGTGCGTCGGGCTGTCTTGGGCGCAAGAGCGCTGTCATCAACTTCTTCCTTTGGTGCGCTGGTTGGTGGCTCTCGACGCTCTTCGCGATCACCTTTCAAGCTAGTCACAGAGCGGGCTTTGTGAGGAACGTCATCGAACCGAGGGAAGTCCCCTCGACGTGGTCGGTAGAAGGATCCATCACTAGTCAATCCTGAACCAACAGCCTCGACAAATCGGGATGTCAACTCATCCGTATTGCTTCCCGCAAGAGTTCCCGACCCATGGGCTTCAGCAGAAGCGGGAGCAAAGTGCCGAGGGGAGATCTGCGCTAGGTCGGCGCTCATCTGGGGTGGAGCTCCGTGAGACGGAGTGCGCTTTAGGATGCGGGATGTGAGATACTCCTTGTGATGCGCAGTCTCTCTTTCCGGACTCGTCGAGTTTTGCTGCTCTGGTTCTTGATGTTCCCGTTCGGCCTGCTTGTAGGCGGCGATATCACTTGGCGTTACTGGTCTCGAGCGGTCGTCGGGGTGGACAGAGTGATTGCTGCTATTAAGGGAGCCCTTGCGGGAGAGATAGGGCGAATTAGATCCACTGGCATCAACCCATTCGTCCTCCTCGTTGCCCAAATCAAAATGCACCTGCGACTTGCCGCCAGAAGTTTGAGGCTGATAGACAATTGTGGTACTCGAGGCGCGCTTGAGTTCTGCAGATCGCGTTCGCTTGCCAACTTCTGTATGCGAGCGATTGCGCTTGAGCTTGGAGTGAGATGGGCTCTTGACGATCTTGGTATGAGAGGGACTCTTGACAAGTTTTGTATGCGATGAATTCTTGGTCAACTTTGTTTGTGACGCGCTTTTGATGAGATTGCCCGAGGAGGAGTCGCGCGAAGATAGCTTGGCGTCGCTGGCAGCTCGGCGATGGGAATTGGAGGCTGCGGCGTTTCTTTGGATAAGCTGCTGCTGCTCGATCTGATCGGGGGTATCGGTATGACGACGACTGAGTTTCGGCTGCTTAGGGGCAGTTTTGGAGCCTGGTCCTCGGGCGTGATGGAGGTGACCAACAGTGTGCTGTCGCTGGTGATGACGAACGTGTCGGCGATGTTGCTGATGTTGGTGTTGGTTGTGAACGCCGCTGCTCTCGCTCTGCGAATCGCTCTCCTGATGGTTGAGCGGAGGTCGTTTTGATTGGCCGCTCGTGGACGATGCGCTGTCCGCATCTCTGGTGTGAGGCATGGCTGTACCTGTATGATTGGGATGTGGAAGGAAGGAAGGAGGTATAATACACCAAGTAAAGGTTGCGCGCAATTTCTCTCGGTAACGAATTGATCAGATCGGACCGAGGAGTGAAGAATTGGGAGTTTCGCGACGGTGGTTTTTTCCCCTTTGTTGTTTTTTGCGATTACAGTGTTATATTCCTCCTGGCCGGACCGACGACCCGAGCATATGCTATCATGAGCACTGGAAAGGGCGAATCGCAAACAGATGCGAGATCGAAAAGAAGAAACGTTGTAAGAAATTAATTAAAATCAAGTCGAGTCGAGTCGAGTCGTGTCGTATGGAATTTGCAGTCGTCGAGTCGCGAATGGTGGTAGTTCCGTTCCCGTAACCGAATATGGAGCTCCCTTTAAGTGTATGTAGGCAGTCTAGGGCTCCTCCCTCCAGTGATGTCAATGTTCACGGATCGGCCGAGTCAAGAATCGGTGAGGTCAAACGTTGTGGAGGGGCGGAGATAAACTCCGGCGATCACTCTGGAGGCTGAGTCTTGAGTCTGGGGATATGATGAAATATGAGGAAAGAAAAGTAAAAAAAAAAAAAAAAAGGGAAGAGAATTAGAGAGAAAAAAGTGTTTGCGCGCGAAGGAGGAGAAACAACTTTTTTTGACGTAAAGGTTTAGTTGTCAGTCAGTCTAGGCGAGTAATTAGACCAGACCAGACCAAACACAGACCAAGCAAAAGGGCAAGGAAAACCCCAGACGAAACGAAGGGGAACAAACAAATGGCGGAGATTGAAACTAGGAACTAGTGTTGCCGAGAGGAGCCATATGCCGGGACCAGCTTGCAATGGACGGACTTTTTGCTTAGTAGAGGAATCAAATGAAATGAAGCCTTTTTGTAAAAGAGACGAGCGAGATTCGTTGGTCTTGAGGAGGGGGGTGAAAGTTTAAGTTGCTAGCAGCAGAGCACTAAGAGACGGCAATCTATTACAGTGACGATATCCATAAAAAAAGGAGTCGAGTTGAGTTGGAGCTAGTGAAAGAGCGAGATAATAATTAGGTAGGTAAGGCAAGGTCCTTGGATCATGCAGTGATGAGATTGAGACTGAGACTAGCGAGCGAGTGGACTTTGTTGAGAGTGTGATGAGCGTGAGCGTGAGCGTGAGCGTGAGCGTGAGCGAGATCAACAGAAGATAACCCTCCCTACCAAGTGCATGAGACAAATGATAAGTTATTAAACAAGAACTGAGACGTAGACGCCGATGGAGACTGATGGAGCCGCAATCGGAACTTGGGGAAAGGAATCTCCTTCTTTGGCAATCCGAGAAAGACACAAGTTACGAAGCCTCGCATTTTTTTATCTGTGGAACTTTGTCACGAAAAAAAGGACGAGTCCCCCAATAATAGAAAGGAAATGTAAGATTGGTTGGTCTGGACTGAGCCAAACTCATGAATGCGTCACTTGTAATACATACTGCATTAGTTACGAACCCTGAGTCGGGGTTCGCGGAGATGAAATTGCTAGTTACATAGTATGTAAATGGATTAGACAGAGTAGACAGAGAGAGTTTGGCTTTTTTGACTTTTGAGTATGAGTATGAGTCTGACCCCGGGCCGACTGTAGGCGCAGCGTTGCGAGTGAGCGTATAATGAAACGAAATCTTAATCAAAACATGAATGTTGTTGATGCCGCGTGTCGTCAGGTTGTGCCAGATAAAAGATTGTGAGAGCTACTATCATGTGATTCTATTCTTCAGCTGTTGCAGGTTTGTAACGTTCTACCTCCTAGGTACATACTATCATCCATATTAGATATGTTAACGGGCAGTCTTTGCATGGATCCTCTGAAGCTGACATACATCCACTGAATCAGACTCCCTCCTTCATTGATACTGAAAGAAGATATAAACAATACTACAGAGTTCAAGATAAAAGTAAAAACAATTATTATAATAACTTCGAGTTCCACACTCTTTCTTCATAACCTTCCAGAAGCTTTCTTGATGGCGGGGACAAGCTGGGGTGCCTGCACGTGACCTTTAACTACAATCTCCATCCATCCATTATTTGTGTATTAACAAGCCAACCAACATATCGCCGCCTTCAATCAATTGTCATATCTGCCTCGACTTTACGCATCATTTCATACATCGCCGAGCGCCCGTAAACACCGCAACTATGTCGTCCATCGCTGAAATCGAAGAGGAAAAGAAGGCCTACCAAGAACAAGTGCGACACCCATTCCCATACCCAACGTTGGAATTCATCATACTGACCAATCTTTCTCCAGTTCGATATCGTTCTTGGTCAACTCCGCGACGACCCCGATAACGTCGAACTCAAAGCATTAAAGGACGAGTTGAACAGTTTCATCGATCTTCTCAATGAACAAATTGCTGAGCTCAAGCCTGCCCAGGCGCCCAAGCCCGCCCCCAAGCAGCCATCACCGCCACCCGAGCCCGAGAAGTGGTCGCGCGAGAACCACCCCGCCTTTAAGAAAGCAGCTCCGGTCGAGGAGAAGGAACAGGCTCCCGCAAATTACCAGGTCAACGACACTGTCCTTGCCAAGTGGGTTTCTGGCGACAAGGCTTTCTATCCGGCGCGCATCACCTCCATCACTGGTTCCTCGACGAATCCCATCTATGTTGTCAAGTTCAAGACCTACGATAACACAGAGACACTCCAAGCTCGCGACATTCGACCCATTTCCAACAAGCGCAAAGCGGACGGAACGCCGACGACTTCAGCGCCCGCGACACCACCTGCTCCTGGGCTGGTAACCTCGGCGGGCGCGACGGTATATCCCGAGGCGAAGAAGGAGGCCGAAAAGGATGGCGAGGCGAAGCCTCCCAAGCCAAAGAAAATCAAGGCCAAGAAGGAACTTGAAAAGAATAAGAATAAGTGGCAAGAATTCAGCGCAAAGTCCAAGTTTGGCAAGAATCAAAAGAAGGACAGCATGTTCCGCACTCCCGACGGTGTTCATGGTAGAGGTATGCAACTTTTTCCACCAGTTATTCGTAAGGACAAGATTACTGACTCTCTCTCAGTTGGCTTTACGGGCTCTGGCCAAGCAATGCGCAAAGACCCCACACGAAGCCGTCATATCTATCAAGTGAACGATGAGCTAGACTAATCAGCATTCTCTCTTGGCAGGACACTCGGTTCGATACGTAAATGGCATGCGGGGGGCGTTTGGAAATTTCTGGACCTTTCTTCTTGTTTGGTAACATGCCTTGCGTTTGATCATGGCAGAGGCTAACGATTTATCTTTCTGGCGTTTATTCCAGTTGTTCTTTCTCAGATTCTAGTACGTAGGAGCGACGCGGCCTCGACCGGCCAGCCGAGGTCAAATCAAATAGTGGTTTTTGAGCACATCATGTCTTCCCCCAGATCCGAATGTTTTACTAAGTGAGCTGATAGGGACATTTATTACACATGTCTTTTCCATTGTTGGTTTGTGGTGAGTCGGCCTGGCCATATTACTTGTTACTCAGGTCGATCTTTGGACAAATGTCCTGCGCTATCTTCAGAAAGGCGTTTGCTCTTTCGCTCTCAGGTTCCGCCACTACTGTTGGCTTTCCCCTGTCCCCATCGTCTCCAATGTTGGGATGCAAGGGTATATCTCCCAAGAAGTCGATTTTGTGCTCTTGGCATAGCTTCTCCACTCTCGCATTTGAACCAAAGATGTTGGTCTCTCCATGACAGTGAGGGCATTGGAAAAGAGACATGTTTTGCACCAAGCCAAGGATATTGACATCAACTGCTTTAAACATGTTGATACCCTTGACGGCATCCTTGGTGGCTAAGGTGTGAGGTGTAGTCACGATGACGGAGCCTATTTCCTATTAGCAAGAGTGACTCGTTGCATGTTGTAGGCACGTACCATCTAGAATGACCTGCTGTGTGATGGTCAACTGCGTATCTCCTGTTCCTGGTGGTAGATCGAGGACAAGAACGTCAAGACCGCCCCACTCCACTTCATGGAGAAGTTGCTGAATAGCCTTCATCACCATAGGGCCTCTCCATACGACCGGTGCATTCTCGCCGACAAGATAGCCCATAGACATTGTCTTGACTCCATAGTTTGTAAGAGGGATCAATTGGTTATCTGGAATATGTTAATATTAGATGGCGATTACATGCTTCATCCACTGACTGTTTGATAACCTTGGTTCTCCTGAAAGGTCAAATAAGGTCGGGACTGATGGGCCAAAGATGTCAGTATCTAAGATACCAGCACGGAAGCCTAGACGGGCAAAGGCTAGGGACAGATTTGCTAGATGTTGATTTAGAAACCATTCAAAGGTCACGATATGGCTTTGTCAAATACCTGCAACTGTGCTTTTGCCTACACCACCTTTTGCAGACGACACAGCAATAACCTTTTCAACACCCGTGATCTTGCGACGTACTGGACGTTTGCCCCAAGTTGGAGGCGTCCCAGATCGAGGGAGACCCTAGCAATTGATATATAAGATTCGGCTGTGAGAACAAGTATATCAGAGACCACTTACCAGTGGATTCTCATGTTGGAGAGCTCGGAAGCTTTGAAAGAGACGAGCTGTGGTTGGTCGCATGTTGACAATTACAATCTAAAGTCCCCGAAGTTGATGGCCAGAGTCCGTCAATTATAAGATACACAAATCCAAGGCTCTCAATACTGTCCAAGGAAGAAAAATCTCAGATTATCTACCTATGTCAGTAATACCCGAGACTGACCAAATAAGGTGTCATGGAACTCATGCACGATGGACACTCCAGAAGCTTGAGCTAGCGGACTTTACAGGGCACCGTCCACTAACGTTGAGCTGCGACAATTCTGCCATTATCCACCGCCTAAAAGTTCAAGGCCGAATCTCAGAAAATTTCCAACGTGGGGGCTGCTATTGTTAGTGGAAGACCTTCCATTGTAATACTACAAGAAAAAGTCAAATAACCAATTCACAATGGTTAAAGCAAAGAGTCGCGCGAAGGAGTTCCAGGACTTGGATGAGCCTGTCACCAAGGGTATGTCATAAACAACATTTTGTTCATGTTCGCATGTTTCCTAACTGTCTCAAGATTACGATCCCGAGGCCGACGTCGATGTGAGCGAGCACGGCAGCGGAAGCGAAGACAGCGAGGACGAGAATGCGGGAACCGAGCACTACGTTTCCGTCGGAAAGAGCAAGCTGAGGAAGCAAGAGGGCTTGTCACTTGGTCCTCAGTACCGTGGTTCGCGCGTCTCGCGAGATGCTCTCGACGAAGAGAGCGCATCCGAGGAGGACGACGAAGAGGAATCGGGCGACGAAGAATTCGATGACCCAGAGACCGCGGACCTTGAGCGCGACGAAGCCGAGGCCAACGACTCGGAAATCTCGAGCGATGATGCCCTCGGCGAGAGTGATGAGGAGCGCTTCAAGGACTTTACTTTCCGCGGAAGCTCCAAGCCCAAGAAGCCTATTTCGAAAAGAGCTACTGCTGCCGACTACATGTCATCTTCTGGCGACGAAGACGCTGGCGTAGATGAGGATGGCGAAGGCGCAGAGCTTGACGGTTCCGACTCGGAGGAGGACGAAATGGATGATGGTCTGGACGCTCTTGTCGATGGCGAGGAAGATTCTGATGATGAATCGGATGAGAATGACGATAAAGAGGGTTCCGGTGAGGATGAAGAGGATGATGAAGATGATAGCGAAAGCGACGAGGAAGACTCAAAAGCCAAGGCTCAAAACGCCAAGCCCATGATGGCAGCTCTGTCCACCCGACCCGACGTCGACAAGGGCCTGGCGATTCGCCAACAGCGCAAGGCCTATGACGGACTCCTAAACATTCGAATTCGTCTCCAAAAGGCTCTCATCGCCGCCAATACCTTCGAGACCCTCGATGCCAACCCCGAGCCCGAATCGGAACCCTACGAGGCCGCGGAGGAGGCTGCCATCAAGCTCCTCAACACCATCAGCAGCCTCAAGGACAACTTTGGACCATCCCACGCTGGCGAGAAGCGCAAGCGCGAGTTGGACGTGTCCATGACCACGAGCGAGATCTGGAAGCAGATGCAGGCTGAGGAGGAACGAGCTATCAAGTCTAGGGAGGATCGCTTGGAAAAGTGGTCCCGCAAGGTGCAATCAGTCAACGTTACAGCACCAAAGGGTCTCGAGGGACGCAACAAGACGCTTATCAACGCGCTCAAGGAACAACTCATCGACCCCGACAACCGCCTTGCCAAGCGCTCCCGCATCCCTCGCTCATGCGCCCCCGCGCAGGCTGCAAAGGGTGCCTCAGAGGAGAGCGATATCTACGACGATGCCGACTTTTACCAGCTTCTTCTCAAGGAGCTCGTCGACCAGCGAACAGTGGAGGGCTCATCGGGAGCTGGCGCCGGTGACGCTGTGCCAACAGTGGTGCTCACAGCAGCCAAGGATGTCAAGAACCGCAAGAATGTCGATCGCAAGGCAAGCAAGGGCCGCAAGATGCGCTTCACAGTCCACGAGAAGTTGCAGAACTTTATGGCTCCCGAGGACCGACGTGCGTGGGAGCAGGGCGCCATCGACCGATTCTTCGGCACGCTGTTCGGTCGCAAGATGCAGCTGAACGAGGATGAGAGCGACGACATGGATGTCGATGTTGAAGAGGCGGGACTCAGACTGTTCAGAAACTAAAAAAGGAACCATTTTTTTTCTAAAAAGTTTTAATCGTAGATAAAACATCATCTAGACTTTATTATTTAAGCATTGCCGAATAACCAGGAACAAAGAAACATGGTCAACAGAACAATGTGAACTCCCAGGTGCACCACCGGTCCCCCAAGCGTTTTCGTCGTAGAAGCTTCCTCCTCCTTTGAGTAACCATTCATGCGCATATAAGCGCGATAACAAGGCCAGATATGCCAAAACGCAAAAGCGAGAGCGACATGACGCGCTACGTCGTCAAAGGGTCGACGGATGAGGACGAGAGCGATGAGATTTGTAGCGAGAATAGACCCGCCGAATGATTGAACGATGAGAGCTGCGGCTGGAGGAAGAGGCTGTAGTTGTGTTGATGGTTTGAGGATAAAGGTGAGAGCGGCGGGAGTTTCGATAAGAGCGTGGACAAGAAACGGGGCCGTTGCTGCAGATACCATGATGGATACGGCTGAAGCTGTTGAAATATCGTAAGAGAACTGTGTTTTGTTGATATTTGCTAAAGAAATGCAAAGTTCAAGATGATCGGATGTGGTGTTTATTGAACTGAGAGACTTACTAAGCCCGTTTCTGCTTACCCACTGACAGATTGAGCAGGTAGTTAAATAGAGAATTTGGCATGGACCTTGAGTTGACAGGTTCCTAATTATCCAATTCTTCTAAATATTCTGCTTTGTGAAACTCATTGTACCAAGCATCTTGTCTTGCAGAACCATCGGATGCAAAGCACTTGCTAGAATTGTACTCCACAGGGTTGTTAATGGGTGAAACGTAGTCATTTGCTACTATTATTATACTATCCATTGCTAGATTCTCTATACAACAATGCAGGCAGATGTATAAATGCCCAAAATGGCAATTTATCAAAAAGGGATATCATATCATCCAAGTATCAGAACCATCTAATTTTCCGTCATGCATATCGCTAATACATCTCCTTGAATTGTGGAAAGACGGTGCCATCTATTCCAAACATGCCATTCGGTGGCTCAGATACTTCAGTGTTTGAGCCTTGCCCTTGCCCCTGTCCTTGGCCATCGTTCTCGTTGTATTGAAAGCCGTTCAAGCCCACATATCCTTCAAACATGCGAGACATCTCGGCTTGGATACGAGATCCGTTCTGAGCCAACGAGTCTGGCGTCGCTGCTGATGATTGTTGGCCTGGTACTGAGGGTTTACGAAACGTCTGTTGTTGATCCATGTGACCTCGCGCAAGTCCTATCATTCCTAACGCAGCTGTTGACTGCGGATCGTCCTCCGGGTTCAGTCCAAATCGTGGTGCCACGTCTTTGAGCGATCTGATTGTCCGCCATAGACGCTGCGAGGCCCAACTCTTGGCGGATAGGTCCTTGACCAGCTCCAGGGCCATATAGAACTCCTCGCGACAATTAGCGCTAAATCGTACCGGGGCATGGACGGAAGCGAGGAAAACGACGGCGATGGCTGATGTGAGGAACTGGTGATAGAAGACCTGTACACGCCTGTAAAGGTTTGTCGTGTTATTCAAGTGGCTGAGATAACGGATAGTGTCTTTAGCAATGTCGACAACACGCTCTGACTGTGCAGGGTGTGCCATGATGCTTGTTGCGCTATGTAGGACAGGCGTGTAAAGCCAGATTCGCATCTAGAGATTGTTAGTTTGTGTTCAAAATACTTGACAGCATACTCACTTGATTCAAGCGCAGATACGTCCAGATTCGCAGCCGTTGGAGGTTATACGATGGTGTTGACGTAATATGCTTCTCCTTGTCCCAGTTGCGAACTTTGACCTCTTCGGGGATCTGTTCATACCACTGTAGTAGCTCTTGGTCGACGTTTTCCAGCTCCTCGGACCGCACGTCGCGGGCAAGAACCGGACCAAAATGAGCGACCTGTCGCCATACCTTTGCGCCTATACGAGAATAGGTAATCATGGCGACGAGGTATGGATATTCGTCCTATAGTCCTATTAGCGAATTTGCTATACATGGCATGGATCTGTTACTTACAGGGAAAGGAAGCTGTGAATCGATCTCCTCATCTTGAACGACGAAAGGGAGACCAGTTGCAAAAGCCCACCTTCGGTCGAGAACATAGGCCGACCAAAAGCTGACGAGAGCGTTCTTCCGCTCCTCTTCGTCTTGAATCCTCATCAGGCCTGTTCTCTGATGAATACCAAGCTCCAAGCATAATCTGGCAACATGTCCCATAACGCGCCACGCCAGAACTTCGTCGTTGGATAAGAATCGGTAGCCAGCAACAAGGGCCAATATGGGTAGGGTCCCAACATCCGCGGCTTCAGCCATGAGCTTTCGGTTAAGTACTGTTTCCATACTGTCGAACAAACGGATTGCTTTGTCGCTGTGTCCATGTTCTTCAACAACCAGCGCACAGCACATGATTATTTTGAGTTGTAGAGTTTTGTCGTCGTTGATGAGTTCTCTGTGGTTTTGCTGCCGGACAGATTCAAGAAAAGTTGCCATGCCCTTGGCATGAGATATGACACTTTGAATGTTTAGCACCGGGTACATAATGCCTATTTCTTCCTCATGTAGACGGCACAGACGAACCATCTCATCTTTGTCAAATTCATGGAGGGGATCTCCTGGGCGTGTGGACATTGTACCCGTCCCTTCATTCAAATGCTGATTGTCGTCGTCGGAGATACCCTTGTAACCCATGTTGTTGATGGTGTTGTTGGCAACATCCAAGCTAAAGGCCATACTTGTGGGACCACGAAAAGAGCCATACTTTGAACTATCGAGGCGAGTGAATGAAGCGGAACTGTGAGAAGGTGAAGGGGCAATCGTCGGTGTGCCATGACCATGGGTCATTGCTCGGTCACCCATTGAAGAGAACCGGGCAGGCTCAGATTGCATGGTCTTGACTGTCTGGTGCAACCAGCCGACTTCTTCTTGAAGCCGGCCAAGCTGTGCTGTTACCTGCTTGAACTCGTCCGATTCTTTAAAGTTTCCAGAACAGCAGTTGGGGGCATAGAGGCAAGCGAGATTAAGGTTACCGCATCGTTGGCACGGGGTTTCGCCGTTACACTTTATCTTGCGTCTCTTACATTCGTTGCTGTAGTTTGTTAGTTGAAATCGATTCCTTGGTGACGAAGGCGGATGCGCAGTTGTATTACGTGCCGATGGCATCGATAAACACATGCAGCGAGGGGCTTGTACTGACCATGCTATTGAGATATACTACCACAAAGGATATCGCGTGTTAGCCAAGTGACCTCACAGGGTAATTGGGTTTGATTGTTGATAGACATAGGAGAACAAGGGGGATATGTGTGGGCGACCCGACAGCTTGGGTCTGTTTATGTGGTGCGACAAGGAAGCCGAGATCTTTGACGCGGGAAGACTCATAATGTTTCGATAGGCGAATATCATCGAGATCTGTGCTGATGAGCAACGCCCCGATTGTTCGTCTCAATCGTCATCTTGTCTTTCGGAGAGGTCACATCTCACACCACCCCTTGTCTCATCTGTTCTCATTTCTTGGATACCTGGGACAGGATGTAGACATAGCAAATGATAAGGACTCACTCTGTTTCTTTTACTTCTCGTCTGCTTCCCAGCATTGCCTTGTCCATCATCTGTTGACTTCCTCTTGTTGGCATTGGACGCACTCGCACCGTGGGCGGAATTGTCCCCGACAGAGGCGGAACTTGGGCTGGCTTGATTATCGTAAGCAATACCAGCACCCGCAGATGTTCCTACAGCGCTTCCGGGGGTACGGGCAGGAGTTCCACCTCGTCCGGCGCCGGAGCCGGGGCCTAGAGACGGGCTTGAGGTAGGATTCAAAACCGGTACTTGGGCAAGGAATCGCAAGTCGCTTGCTTGTGTCTCAATTTGCTCCATGGTGCCAAAATGGCCATTGACTATGGTGGAGTTTTCTGTGAGGGTCGATTGAGAATACGATGGATGTGAAAAGAGTATCTGTTCGTGCTGCAGGTGAAGATGAGCGTGTGGTGTATTTGGTGTTTGAGGATAAGTATAAGCCTGAGACTGAAGATGAGTTTGAGTCTGCTGGTGAGGGTGAGGGTGAGGGTGAGGGTGAATGTGAGCGCGAACTGCTAATGGTGACGCGAATTGGGTGAAGGGTGGTGTCGAATCTGGGGCTGCAGTGACTGGAATTTGTCCCCGTACGGTTGGGACTGGGACTGGAACTGGGCGCTGAGACCTGCGCCTATACCAACGCCAGGTGCCACCGTCGCTATTGCCAGGCGGTCCGGGCGTGCCAGGGTACTGACGGCCTAGAGGTGACTCCACGTGACTCAGATAATCCCCAATGGCAGGAGCGGAATGCACGCTTCTACCCTGGAAATCGTCGGCTTCCACTCTGACTCCTCCCTCATCCACGTCCCCTTCCATCACACCAAAGACGGAATAATAGTCCTCCGCCTCAGTCTTCATTCAATAGACCACAATTGAACTTTTTTGTGCGTGCTTTGGTGTGTTTTTTTTCGCCGGCACAAATGCCAAGCTTCAGGTGCTGCCGGTAAAGGAAATCTCAGCCGCACCCAACCATAAGCGTCTCCTCTTAGACGTTCCGGCTCCGCAAGGATTCAGTTAGAGTCTCGGAGCCGAATCCAATTCAATCCAGTCCAGTCCAAGCCCAGCGAACAATTAAGCTTGTAACACAATTCCGTGGTTGCCGAAGCTCGAGTAGCTTTGTGTTGCTCGATAGTCGACAGACTGGGGGATGAATAGTGTTCGAGTTCCGGCTATGTCGATACCGTCATGGTACTTGTACTCATGCAGGTCTCCGGTGATGGCTGTGCCGATAAGTGTTAACTGAGAACACCTTCATCAAACGTCAGTCGATACCGAGAATGCCGACTCGGCTTTCGTTCAATCCTTCGATATGTTCTTCGCTTGCAATTCGTTGGTGTTGTGGTATAGGATACTCTTACCATAATAGCCCTGGGGAACTCCTTCAACTTAAACAATCGCGCCAGGCACTGAGAATTTCGACTATCAACTCTCCAGAGCGCCCACGCCCTTGCTCTCTGCCTTACGTGTGGAGATTGAAGACACCCTCTAGCCTCCCTGGAACGCGGCCATCCTATCACGCCGCACGCCTAGCTTCATAGTCACAGTCTTGATACTCTCTTGGCGCAGAATCCTCAGCTGTGCGCTGCTGGTTTCCTTAAGGGGCATCCTACCCTAGCTGTCTGACCGAACGTCAACTATGTAGCGCGGTCTCGAAGCGAGCAGTCCGGTATCGCGCCCTACTGTACATTCGCCTATGCTTGATAGATACTTGGTGCCACCCCCCGCTGTTGCATACATCACGCATTTCGAACAAAGGGGTGTGTCTCACCGGTTTAAATTCTTGAAGAACAAGTTTCAAGGGAGTCGTGCGTTTCGATAGCGTCGAAAGATCGTCCACCGACAGCATTACGCTATGGCATCTATGTATGTAAGCTTTGCTTCTCGAATTCAAACTCCAAGCCTCATCCCCATGGCTGGGCCGCCAAAAGCCATTATGTGCGCCGTGCACGAGAGCTTAAACCCACGAAACCACGTTCGTCTCTCATACGACTTGAACCCGGCTCGTATCACTAGATAGTCATGTCGCCGTCGACTATCTGCGGGAAACTTCGTCAACTACCATGCTAGTGTGAGTGGGGACCGCGTTGTCAAATCTGCAAGCCACAGTGCTTCTCAAGACGAGTTCCTGTTTCGGGACTCTTACTTCCCACTCATCTCTGATTGGGCCTACCATATTTCTGCCAGTAGGTGGCTTTTGAGATGTCGGCGAACTCGCTAGATGATTGTTTGACTGGTCAGTCCTCCTGCTGTTTGTAGGACCCATCCCGATAAAGGCATGTTTCAGGGACACAGACACACTGACACATGGTCAGAGAGCCTTAGCGTTGTCGATGCCACGAGGTGGATGGTTGATCACTTTGCCCACTTAGCAAATTCAAGCTGAGAGCAATATGGGGCAGAATCCACTCAGACAGTCTACGGCTCTACGCAGCTCTGTTGGTGTAAGTTACATACGGCAAGCCCCATTCCTCTTTTTACTTTACCGGTAATTTGGCAGCCTCCGCGGCAGCTAGCCCACTTCAGGGTTACTTCTCGCGATGCTACCCTGATCTAATGCATTGATCCTGAATTATCGACATAAACCGTCAAAATGCAGGACTGAATGTGTCAAAACTGATAGGCCAGGCTAAAGTCATGTCAACGGAGGGTTAAGCGATGAAGCTCAAAACTGTGCTTGAGGAATATACCCTACTGGTTAGCGTGTCTTCTTATTGCCGAAACTCCACTAACCTCGGCATCTGAAATTAAGACGCGGATGCGGTCCCTTTGTCAACGCACTTCATTCAGCCTCGAGAACCAAGCGCTTGGGCGATCTTATTCACGTCAGAGTGGAGGGTTCTCGGCAACTTACATAGTTTTCATGAGTCATAGCGATGTCTTGATACAGTGAGTGCACTCCCTTGACTCCTCAGCCTGGCTGGGCAAAGTCTTTTTATTGATGAGTCCACTTC
Source organism: Fusarium transvaalense (assembly GCA_013623685.1). Lineage (NCBI taxonomy): Eukaryota > Fungi > Ascomycota > Sordariomycetes > Hypocreales > Nectriaceae > Fusarium > Fusarium transvaalense. The sequence goes on from JABFFG010000249.1 coordinate 24,991, forward strand.
AGTAAGGAACTAATACAAGGACGTTCTAGACAGTTCAGAGGTACGTTTGTTGTCATTCGCGCCTTTCTCCCCATGGGACCCTCTTACCCTTCCCCTTATATGCCGACTGACGCTTGTGGTTCTAACCCCGGTCTGCGTGCATTCTATGCAGTTAGTCGTTGGCGTTAAAGTGAGGGCGCGACAAACATGTATCCTGAGTTGCCAAGCGATCTTAACGACAACCCAACTAATATGCGATCAGACCTCTGGGATCACCAAGATCCTTATTAGACCAATAGACTGCCAGTATTTATGAGCTGGGTCATCCATTGTTCCTGTCAAATCACGGGGTAGTAGGGATCACCAACAATTTAGGTAGTCTAATCAAACCAGCAACTTGGATTGATTCTCGTTCGAAACTTTATTAACGCTCAACCATGAACTAAAGACACGGTCACAAGGTGTCCCTGCGAGCCGTCTTACCATATCCGAGAGCGGACCTCTCTGTAATCGGTAATGTTTTCGGCAACAACTGAAACGATCTCTTGGCAACTTAGCAATCTAGGGTATTGTTGACAGGTTCTCGAGCCCTTGTCTGTCATGGCATGTGTCTCTTATGGATATTGTTATCCACCTTGTTCGGAGACAAGGCTATAACTCTGTATTAATCCCAGCTTGAGGGACTTGATAGCTGTCAGATGCCAAGAAGTATGTTGAAGGAGCAGACAAAAGGGTCGTCTCTGATGTATAGACGTACAAGTGTACGAAGCATCATTATTTCCCACTATATTATTTTGCTCACATTCAAGTACGTGGGTCGCTAATGCGTTCCGATACTCTGGTCAAGCCACCACGTTTTTGCTCCCGGCTAATCGAGATCTAGATGTTCTAACGACTCAGCAACAAACCTCGCATACTGGTCCTGCGACTCATTTGTAGAGTTCCGCTCGGCCGGAGACCCGCTGTTCTCGGTGCCCCACTCGCCGCCGTCTCCGGCCTCACTTGGCTCCGTTTCGGTTTCGGCTGGTGTCTCCGGTGGTGTTTGCAGACCGGTCAGGCTTGTTCCATGAGCCATGTTTCGCTTCATCATACACATTTCAACTGTAATGCCAGGGCCAAAAGCACATCCGACGACGTAGTCGCGCACTCGTCCGTCAGGTGCCATGGCATCCATATCTTTTGAGCGCAGACGATCCATAACACTGAAAATGGTGGCAGAACTTGAGTTTCCGTGGTTGATGTAAGTGTCGTAACTTGCTCGCATGTGTTCCGGAGTGATATCCATAACTTTCTCGGCGCCAGAAAGGATAGTAGCACCACCAGGGTGCATGGCCCAGTCAAAATCGGCTGCTTTCTGGTAGTCCGAGGGCAGCTGTGGTAGAGAGGCCTTGAGATCGTTGAAAGCTGGACCGATTGAGGCAGCAGTAAGCTTGGGCACGCGGGGTGAGAGTATGACTTTCCAGCCTATACTTTTGTCAGTGTCGTCTTTGAAGCGTCTGGCGGGGTTGAAGCTTACCGACTGGGTCGACGTCAAAGCCCAGATCATCCTCTGTATCGGGGATGGTTCTGTGATCCCAGCCGAGCAGATCATACACAGGTTCAGAGGGTTCACCGATACCGTTGCTCAACACGACGGCACTACCACAATCTGAGAATAAGCATGCGCCTATCCTTGTCTGCTGCAGCTCGTTGATGCTGTCTAGCTCACTGCGCACCAAAGTGGTGCTGACTTCTAGTGCTACACATAGAACGCGCGCGGGCAGTCCCCGTGCTTTATGCCCCAGAGCCAGGTTTGCGCCTGTTCGAAGAGTCGCCAGTCCTCCACTGCAACCTACACCGTGCAACAAGACCTTCTCAACGCCATGTGTTATGCCTAGACCTTTTGCGACAAAGTGGTCGAAACCTGGGTTTGCGCTGTCGGTGCATGTTGTGGCGACTATGTGTGTGATGAACCGCGTATCGATCTTGGCCTCGTCGATAGCCTTGCGAGCAGCTCGAATTGCGAGTGGGACACCGTCAGATTGGAATATGCTGTGGAGCTCTGCTATTGATGGGGCGTCTTTCTTGTTCACGGCGGGGTGATCAGGTGTTCCAATAGACGATCGAGTGTCAATTCCGGTATATCTGTTGATTCCGAGGACTTTCTGCATACTATCATGGTATGATTAGCAACCTAAGTGAGGCGGTTGTGGTATGGACATTCGACTTACGAAGGCGTATCAGGATAGAACCTCTCGCCAAGGGTATTTAGACAGGTATAATCTAGCGAATGAGGCGGATATTCGGCGCTGAGGCCAATGATGGAGAGACCCAGCTCTCCAAATGCGCTCGGAGCTGCCATGACTGAAGCTTTGGTCAAGGTTGTGGCGTTTGTATCCCCAACACTTTGTTAGGTTGAGACGGACAGGTAGAATAAATATACACACGATAAGAGGGCAATTGAGCGTTGCAACGTTATCTCCAGTACGATCAGGTGAAATAACGAGGTTGAGCAAACTCAATTGGAATCTTCACTCGAGGCAAACAATATCGTTGACGTGCTTAATCGCTAATAATATCTGTTATCTTGTTCGTCTCTGCCTTGTCCGCGTGGGCTTAATCGATGACGCTATCTTGATGACAGAGCTAGGGGGGGTTAGCTGCAAGTTGAATGCAGGGGTGAAGAAATATTGAAGAGGGGGGAAATAGGTATGAGAGATGGTGATGTGTAGGTTTGGGTATATAATACCGGGTTGAGAAAGAATTGCGTAGGGAAGAAGAGGACAGGATCCAATGTTGATGTGGAAGGAGGAATTTGTTTTACGCGACAGCAACGCCAAGGGAACAAGTAGCTATGGTAAAGCATGTAACAGTACTGTCTCGGATGTTGTTTGGAGGGGTTGACGAGGGGGATTTATGCGATGTTGCTGCTGAACCAAGCAAGATAAACAGTACGTATGTGCTACGATATGAGCTGCCTATTTGATATGATAGCTTTCAATAAACAAGGTTTGGCTCGTATTGATAGTATTTAGTGTCCTTCTATCTGTATGTACGCGTTCAACTAAACGCAATTGAAGCATCTACACAAAATATTCGGATCGTTCTAAACCGCAAGCGAGACTTTTTGTTCCTGTGATGACTTCTATTAATGATGTGTGAAACTAATGCTGAAACCTCGTTGGTTGGCCCCTGGCTAGACATGTTTTGGTGCCCTCCATTGCAACGTCATCCCGCTGATGTGGTGGGCTTATGTCAATCACACCGACGGAGGAACTTGCAGCACCGATGATGTATTTGTTGCATCCTTTAGCTATTGTATTTGTTGTTGAAGACATAAAAGGTTGTCATTTTTTGTTGTTGACGAATACGAGGAACGAAAACATCAGCTCACATTGCAGATATCGCGTCGTATTAGCAAAGAGATACTGTGCTGTAACACCAGTACTCCCACAATGTTTGATAGGTAAGACGATTGAGATATATACATAGAGGACCTTGGATCATCGAAACACTCTTTTTCGATTCAAACAAACAAGTTTCTGTTGTTCGATGGGTCGATTTGGGGTTACATCATGATCTCGTATGTTCCCAGTTTGTGAAACCAAGACAACTTCGACTTTACAACCCGTCACCAATATTGGGGCGACCATGGCTCTTCTCAGCCTTAGTCTTCGGGATGGACTCACCTTAACGGCAGTGATATCTATTTTGCTATATATTTGGGACAAAAGATCTGCGAAAATCACTCGCAATGGCGAGCGTCTCAGGTTTGTTACTCCTCACCAAGCTACCCTATGCTTGCACACGTAGCTTCTTGGTCAATGTACCAACTAACCACTCATACAGAAAACCTCCAAACACACTTCCACTTGTAGGAAACGGGATAATATTCCTTCGACCCCGTCAGAAGCTCTTTTCCTGGTTTCATCGCTGTGAGCGTCTCTTCGGCTATGAAACCCTTCACATCACCGTCCCCTCCCTGCCGCCGGGTGTAATCGTCAACGACCCTCAAAACCTGGACTTTATCTTCCGCAACGAGGGCGTCTTTGAAAAGGGCGACTTCTTCAAGCAGCGCTCCTGGGATCTTTTCGGTCATGGCATCATCAACGTCGACGGCGAGTTCTGGCGGCTGCAGCGCAAGGCGGGATTGCGGTTCCTTTCTGCGGCGGCTTTGAAGACCTTGACGAATGAGCGGTTGCCAAACTACCTGGATCAAGCTGTAGATGTTCTTGAAAGAAAGAGACAGGTGGGAGAAGTAGTGGATTTGCAGGCTGTGGTTCATGAGGTGACGACGCAGTTGATGGGACGTATGGCGTATAATATGGAGATGCACGCTGACGATGACTTTACCGTTGCTTTTGAGCACGCTTCGGGGGCTACCGCTGAGAGATTTCAGAATCCGCTATGGTTTCTTACCGAGATGTTCACCGGGGCTCGAATGCGGCGATCAATCGCGACTGTTAAAGCGTACGGAAAGCGTATCGTCACAAGTGCTGTGGCTGATCGCAAGGAAACACAGGGAAAGACTCAGTCAGACGCACCGGGAAGTCTTATACAGTCCTTGCTCGATTCCATCGGTGATGAGACCCTCGTGGCAGATGCTGCTCTCAATTATCTCTCAGCGGGGAGAGATACCGTCGCGCAGGCTTTGACGTGGACATTATATCTCCTCATGAAACACCCGCACGTAGCGACCAAGCTGCGCCAATCTGTCGATAGCCTACGAGATGAAAACGTCGTCAAGGCTTCCGCCGAGAACGACCCTGAACTTCTCACACCAGTACGACTGCCATATGTCCTGGCCGTTTTCTACGAATCGCTCCGCCTTCGACCTCCCATTCCCTTCGAAATCAAGCAAGCCCAACAAGCAACTACCCTCCCTGACGGAACATTCCTACCCGCCGGTGCCATTGTCGTCTGGTGCGCTTGGGCAATGGGACGTTCGCACACTACATGGGGTCCTGATGCAGATGATTTCCGCCCCGAGCGCTGGCTTACTACATCGCCAGCTGGAGACGTGACTGTTACTCAGCGTCCGGCGGCCGAGTTTCCCGTGTTTAATGGCGGACCGCGAGTATGTCTGGGGAAGAAGATGGCAGAGTTGGTAGCGGTGCAGACATTGGCGAGATTAGTGCCCTTGTTTAGTTTCGAGCCTGCTTTTGAGGGAGAGAGGGTAAGCAAAAGTAGCTTGACTTTACCTATGGAGGGAGGTTTGCCTGTATATGTGCAGCATCGAACACCCTCATGTATACCATAGTGAAAAGAATCATGACCTGTATATACAACTGAACTTTTATTGACTCCTGGTATCGCTATGCTCTGAGTACGCCTAGTCAAAAGTAATCTTTGATCCCGCAAACGCCGCTGTCTTTTCCGCGTCCTTGGCCTGCTTCCTCGCCACCCAACTAGGATGCAGCGGTCCTTCGTCGTCCTTCTTTGGCGGCGGCCTGTTCACCTCAGGCTTGCTCTCTGCACCACCGCCCTGTCTGGCAGCAAGAGGGTTACGAATGCCCTTCTTCCAGGGTGTCCGTGGACCATCGCCAGGCTCTACGGCACCGCGCTTACCATCCCAACCAGAATCGCGACCGCGCTTCGTTTCCCAGGCTGGCTTTTGCAGATGCTTGGCCTTGTTGCCGAACTTCTTCTCCCAGATGGCCTGTCGTTGCTTTTGGCCGAGGCGTTTCTTGGGGGGCGCGACATCAACGTCGGAAGCAGACTCGGAGCCGGAGATGTAACCGCCCATGAGTGTGGGTAGAAAAGTCGAGACAGTGGGTCTGGCGGATGCTGATGTTTTGTCCTTGCTCTTCTTTTTCTTGGCTGGAGGTGGTGAAGGAGATGCCGAAATGGAGAGTTCTTCTTCCGCATCTGATTCTGATTCTGATTCCGATCCGGAGCCAAGCCCGGGTGCTGCGTCTGAGCCAGCGTCGGAAATGTCGTCGAGGTTGACCTGCTCTTTGCCCTTGAATTGCGCATATCTCTCATCGTTGAAATCATCATCGTCCTCCGAATCCGAAGATCCACCCAGTAAATGGTCGTATTTTGAAAGGGCCTTTTCCTCGTCTGCTGCATCCTCGCTATCGATGTCCTCAGGTTCCTGAGGAGGATCATCATGATCCGAGAAACCCTCGAATTCCGATTCTTCTTCTTCTTTTTCCTCTTCCTTCTCGATCGATGCGCGCACGTCTTCCACCTTGGACTTCTTGACCTCTGACTTGGCCTCCTCTTCTATCCTGTCGGACGGCTGCTCTTCTTTCTCTTCCTTCTTGGACTTTCGCACGCGCTTCGCCTTTCCGGGCAGAGGGACGTCGAGGGCCTGACAAAATGTGGTAATGGCGCGAGTGACGGCTTGCTTGACGAGCTCGCGATTGTACAGTCCACTGGTGACATTGTGCAGAGCAGCTTGTTCTTCGGGAGTGAGTTCGGGCTTGGGGACGCCTGTGCGGATCTCTTCGGGAAGGTTGGGTGATGCGGCAAGGTCCTTGACCTTGAGGATCGACGAGTACAAGTGAGCGCGAGCAGTTTGATGAAGGTCGAGAGACTATTAGAATCCGAGTTAGAAGATGCGAATGCGATAGGTGTGTAGGGAGTTGTTTGTTACCTTCAAGACAGTCACTTCTCGTTCCAATCTTTCCTTCTTCTCAGGCTCGACTCCATCATCGTGAAGTCTCTTGCTGTATCGCTGACGCTCTAGACCCTTTGCGGCTTTGAGTGCCTTGGAAACATCATTGCAGTGCTTCTCAAGCTTCTCCCCGAGATTGGGTTCTCCGCGCTTTCGTTTGGGCATTGTTTGGTCTTTTTATGTTGGTTGATGATGACTTCTGCTGTGTCGCAAAAAGTTCTATATCGGGGCCGCAACAAAACTTCTGTGGTGCGAGAGATACGCGATAACTGTGTGTCTGAGGACGAAAATGGTGGAGGCGCACAGTGCGAAAATGAGATAGTTGCTTCACCCGCATTGCGATTGTGGGGGTTCACTATAAATGCATGCAGGAGATCAACTTATACATAACAATCCTTAGTAGAACGATGCTCGCCACTGTAGTTTGATTCAAGTTAATACAGAATTAGCATTGCCCAGGTTCTATAGGTTGTCTTACGTTCAAAGTTGTAACAAGATCCCTATATACAAGAATACTGTTGCTACCAGTGTTAACGTGGCCATGATGTTCATGAATGGAAAGTATGATATTAAAATTTACAAGTAATAAGCATAGAGTCTCAGTGAGACTAAGACTGAAGTGGTCGAACATTTGGTGTTTCCTTTTATCGTCCTCTCACACAGATAGACCGATATTGTATGCTTGGATCACCTCACTTACAGAGTATTTCAGCTTGCAAGAGCCCGACCTCTGATGAAGTCTCCCTAAATCGTCATGATCAAAACCGAAACATATCTATAATATAAGTCTTGCTTCTATATCTCCGTCATATCTTGAATCAATCCTTGAGCTGACATATTTTCGGATATCGACCGAGACTAACTCTTTGAGAACACCAACGCTGCTCTTGTTAATATTGGGCTCGAACGCATCCCGATACGTCATCCATAGTTCAATGTCATGTCAAAATACCCGCGGCAGTGTTCGGTAGTAGTATTTTAATAGCTCGTCAACTCTACATGGTTGATTTCTTGGCGGTGTATTCAACTTCTGTGACTGGCAGAGCGATATAAGTCAAGTAAACTCACATACTAACCTCGGGTATGGATGATGTTCGTCCACAATTCCAAAGGCTCTCAGTGGATACATTTAAATGTAAAAATAGACAATTGTCACTATAAGGCGTGATCGAAGTAATCGAATCGTCAGGACCTTGTTTTTCTTGAAACTTTTGAGAAGCCTTTGATGCACGTTGCTACATCTCGTAATCCGAAAGGCTCACCCGTCCAGCTCGGCTCGATTAGGTGCCGTAGATAGAGTTACAAGAGTAAGCAAACGATACAACAAATACATCAATCAAATCAGTGAAATGTCGTTGGACAGTGGTGGATCTAGACTGCATGGATCGCTGACAAGGGGAACAAAAAAACGAGTTGCATTCCCGCAACTTAAAGTCCGGAGACCCACTGGATTGGCGTTGAGAAAGTGAGGAAAGGAAGGCCAGCCAAGAGTCTAGAAAGCATGGATTAGCATCGAACAATGTTTCGGTTGGGTTAGAGAAGGAATACAGAGTCTCATGGATTTGCAAGGGGCAGTGTTTCTCGCACATCAAAGACCGGTTCATACAACCAACCATTTCTTAGCATGTTATCTATGACAAAGCTCAAGGGATGCGACGTTGTAAAGTTTACATCTCCGACACAATGACACCCTTTTTTAGGTGAGGCATGATTCTTGGCTTTGTTCGAGACGTAATGGATTGCTAATTATTGCGGTCAAAACCGGGTGAGTTTGATGGAGAAATCTGGGGGTCTTTGGAGTGACCATATCATGAAATGTTTTTTGGGGACGAGATTCAACTATGGAGTAGCCCTTATTGGAGAATGGAGATGAGTTCCCATGATAGAAAACTCTATGCGAAGCTATGAAGCGTTGATACCCGTTCCTTGCCGTATCATGGGCGTAACAAAATATGGTGAGTGTTGGTTTCAACCCCAAATACTCTAAACGGCCATTGTCATGATACCTCAACAAGTATCCACCTATTTGTTATCTAAGTCATAGGGACTGTTCACCAGACTCTAGGGCAAACAGGTATACAGGATCAAAGATACCAGAAAAGCCACGAGAGATTTAAGGCGGCCACATGTATTGTCAATTACCGTAAGCAAAAAGATAAATGTCGCGATTTTGGGGTCAAGCTTACAGGGCTGAATGTTTGGGGGTTGGGGTTCACTCCATCATGAGAATGCAATCCATGTCTCAACTCCAATTTTCTTTTTTTCTCCTCTGTTGGAGACAAGGGGATACTTGGGTACAAAGCATTTGTTGAAGCCCCAACCCAATTCACATGCTTGTTTCGCATTACCTTATGATAAGATAATAGAGTAGAGTAGGTACAGGCTTACAGCTAGCGGTCTGCTTATCGGTACCTATTTACGAATCCGAAGATTGGTCTATCCTCGGAACAAGCTTCCTCGGATTCTGCGCCGGACTTGTAAGAGCGCACATCATACTACCCTGAGCCATGATGGAATTCCCTAATTCACGCCTGTCTTTCTAGAGACACCACCAGACCAGGTAGGCATCTTAGGTTGAGGCTCAGTTTCAGGGCCGGCTTAGAGCGAAGCCACCATGCTGTGGTTTGATAGGCGTATCTCATTGTTGAGCGTTTATAGCATGCTGCATTCTACGTTGGAGGAAACGGGCCGCTATGAACTGCCAGGATATCTATTGTTGGGAAGTCATGGCTGGCTGTTAGAGACAATTCACATGTGAGGATGCTCTGCGTGTAAGTCAACTCGTGGTATAGCGAATGCAACTTCATAATTTCTTGACCAAGTTCAACAAGTTGCACGTTCCTCGGATTACGTTCCACTGCAGTGACGCGTTGAGAGTCTCATAACCGAGGATATCAGATATGAACGGACCAACATTGCGGCTTTAATTAGACGACAACTACTTTAGACGCCGGTGAAGAAGAATATTTCCCTATGTTACGTACAGTAGTACCCTTGCATCATCTCAGGACTTCAATGTCCTAGTCTCAGACGACCCTTGTTTGGTTTCCGATGACGACCGGGGGTGAGACGGGAATGGGATTCAGACTAGCTGGGGAGTTGGGTGCAGCAGTTTAAGCGTTGGGTGTTGTCATGATGTAAACAAGTTTTATGCTTCTTTCACGAATACTTGGCTTGTAATTAATAGAGTAGAAGATGTAGAAGAATCATAAAGTAACTATGCAACGACGTTTAACAGAGTCAACAGTTGACAAAGACGAAATAGACTCTGTGGAGCTGTGAATCGGTAGCTGTAGTGGAGTCATGTTCGGTTCGGCAGTGGACATGAACGCCTGTATCCACCAAACATCCACTGCGAGCCACCCTGACGGTTCGTAGGTATCAAAGCAAAGGAAGCATTATTATTCACAACGTGTATCCAAGAAGAAACAATTTGTCAACTTCTCATCTTGGGAAAAAAACGTTGACTTGATGTCAGGTCAGTATCAACATCTGATGTTGTTGATATCATAAAATGCAGCCAATGAGATAGCTCCCGTTTATTACCGTATGTTGCGTCATTGCCAGAGTTTCATTCCACCATTACTAGCAACAGCGTCTTGCTCTAAACAAGACAAAAGCCCAGACCTTGGCTACATGTGACTTCCTACGCTGTACTTTGCAGTTAGTTAGTAGTAGTTATTCCACGCCTGGCGTTGCTGCAGCTGCAGCCATAGAAGGCCTGACGCTTGGTTGCTTTCGGATAGGTAGATCAGCCTGGCCCCTCACTTTCAATAACCATACAAAGTAAGCAGACCAGAGTCCAAGGTACTGCAGCTGTACAATTAATTAAAGATATATGAGAAAAAGATGCATTCCAAAAACTCAACGAGGAACAAGGCAACTACATAAGTCTTATAATTAGCCATTCAACTCTTTTGGGGCATCCTATTGGTGCCTCAACACGGCCTACATACCACCGAGCTATCTACTGTTACTGTACTCTGACGCTGCAACAGCTCTTGTTGCAGCTACCAACAAGAGAATGAGGGGGTGCCAATCCCGAAGCACCAACAGCGTCACCTTGATTACAGCTCGAATTGGCTAAACAACGCGGTACTGTAGCTTTCTGAACTATGTACGGGTCTTTGATCATCATGTCATTAACCCGCTTCAATCATGGACGAAAACGCAACGCAGGTAGATTCCTGCTTCCCCGCATTCGATTCCAAAAAAGCCGATAGCCCGTTGCACTGTACTGTATACGTTGGTAAAGGCTGAACGCGTCGACACAACTTGCTCACTGTGTTACTGTACAGCTTCGACGGACTGAACCTTGGTATGCGACGTCCTTCAATGACTGGCTCGGCGGGCGCCCTGCTCTTCCCTCTCTGGACACTGGTGGAGGGTCGTCAGTGGTTGATATCGACGCGCCAGCTTCACAATGCTGAGCTGGATCAACATCACAACAGGTCTCGTGCTGCCCTTTTTTCTGATGTAGCAGTAGAGGTAGCAGTAGCGACAGCAATAACGTTTTGGTAAAGGTATCGGTTCGCCTTTCTCTCGGTCGTTCGGAAAGATCCCCTCTTTCGTTGACCGTCTGAAAGAAGTATCAATAGCCCGGTTGCTTGCTCTTCTTTAATTCTTGCTTCCCTCCCACATCTTGCTCTTCCTTCCATCATTTGTACGTGACGCCGATCATAAAGCCTCTTTTTGTTTTGCGCTGCTACAGTACTGTACTGCACTGCACTGGACCATTGTTGAGAGACACCCAAAGCGACTGCATCTGACTTATTCCCTTGGGATCCCAATATCAACAGTTCCGAAAACTCCCTCTACTCAACCATCAACAAGTGGCTTCGTGCCCTGTATTAGAGAGCTTTGCTTCGCCTTTTAATCTCCATTGTAAGCTCTTCCCTCGGCAGTCATCTTGTTTCCTGTTTTTCGCTGTGTCTAATTCTCGAGCGGTAGTTGGACGCGGAAGTATACGGTAACTTCAAATCCTCGGATATCCATCTCTTATTTCTGCTTGTTCTTTGGTAAGCTCATTTCTGTTTCTGTTGATCTCCCATGTCAGTTCCAGCAGAGCCTAAGACATGGCGGGGAAGGCCCACTGTGCCGCGGGAGGGACCCAGCAGCGGGAATCTACCCCCGCCCCGTTCATGCCTGGTTCTTGTCATCTGTACACCCCCTCGAGTCCATCTTTAGACCCCCCAAGACAAGACTCGACATCCCCCACGCCAAAGGTCCTCCAGGTCCGGGCATCCACCTCCATTTCCAAGCCAAGCTCGAGCTCGAGCCTATGTCACTGGCCTGGCCTCGGATGTCTTCGGTTCCTGAAAGATGGCTGTAACTTGACTGTACTGGCTGTAGTCGGCTGTGATTGGCACCGTCCTACACAAGCAGTCATGATATTATAAAGACCCCATCATGCCCACGACTTGCATCTGGACTTGCACTTACACCAGACCAGACTCGAACACATTTGCCTGCCCATCTTCCTAGACAACAAAGACTCACTAGAATCGACATCGTTTTGTTTAGATCGACTTCCCTTCGAACCGAACTCACCTTCATACATCCATCATGAGCCAAACATTTAAGCAGGCAGCTGAATCAGCTCGCTCAAAGGCTCGAGGAGACTCAGCCGCTATCGCCAATGACATCCTGCACACACCTCTCATGAAAGCTGCCCTCCCTTTCATCAACGGTGGCATCAGCGGCATGGTAGCCACCACAGTCATCCAGCCTGTCGACATGGTCAAGGTCCGCATCCAACTCGCTGGCGAGGGAAGTGCCACTGGCCCCAAGCCTAGTCCTTTAGCTGTCACTCGACAGATCATCGCCAGCGGAAAGGTCCTTGACCTCTACACTGGTCTATCAGCAGGTCTTTTGCGTCAGGCCGTCTACACCACCGCCCGCTTGGGCATGTTCGACACGCTAATGGGAAAGCTGTCTGCCCGCGCAAAGGCTGAAGGCCGATCAGTCGGTTTCAAGGAGAGAGCCACTGCTGGTCTTACTGCTGGTGGTATTGCTGCCATGATCGGTAACCCCGCTGATCTTGCTCTCATTCGAATGCAGAGCGACGGCCTCAAGCCCCTCGCCGAGCGAAAGAACTACAAGTCTGTCATTGATGCTCTCACCAGCATCGCAAAGAGTGAAGGTGTCGGTGCTCTTTGGGCTGGTGCTGCTCCCACAGTTGCTCGCGCCATGGCTCTCAACTTTGGTCAGCTAGCTTTCTTCAGTGAGGCCAAGGTCCAACTCAAGAAGAACACCGATCTCTCTGCCCGAACTCAAACTCTCACTGCCAGTGCCATCGCTGGTTTCTTCGCATCGTTCTTCTCATTGCCATTCGACTTTGTCAAGACACGTCTGCAAAAACAGTCCAAGGGCCCCGACGGCAAGCTCCCCTACCGCAGCATGGTCGACTGTTTCTCCAAGGTTGCCAAGCAGGAGGGTCTCGGCCGCTTCTACCGTGGTTTCGGCACATACTACGTCCGCATCGCTCCTCACGCGTGAGTGTTTTCGTTTCCGAATATTGATGAACAATCCACTAATTTGATTTGCAGTATGGTGACATTGATCGTTGCTGATTACCTTGGTTGGATCACCAAGTAAACGACTCAATAATGAGTGATATGAGAAAAGACAATCGGTCGGACGGATAGATTCGACATTAAGGCGTTATCTGGCGGAGCATTGTAACTGGATATAATTCTTTGGATAGGAGCTGCAGGATACCATTGCTGCTATCATTTGGGATTTTCTTATGTTTTTATGAAGCAATTGACGAGATATTGATCATCAAAAGAACAATTTGTTTAAAAAAAAAAGTTGCGCAGGTGATGTTTTGTTGTGCGAATGTGAACCGTAAATTTGCTCATGCAAAGCGTGGCTTCCTTTTCTCCGTGAGCTGACTAAATATCCAAGGCAGGAGAAGACCAATGATTGGAAAAGTCCAGATCCTCATAATATTAGGACAGCAGTTTTTATCGTAAGGATCCCTAGATAATCAATTCAAGCATTACTTACCACGAGCGTAAACTCAATTATGTGGTGTTTTCTTCATGCAGCTTCGAGGTTTACATGAAGCTTTTCCCAATAACGGAGTGGGGTAATGCTGAAGCCCTCATATGCAGACTTTTGTTGACCCTTGTCACTCAAAGCAATAAAAAGCCGTCATCGTATAGGGGTCAGTACATCAGTTTGTGGATCATTTGAAACACTGAAAACGCAAGTTCGAGTCTTGCTGACGGCAATTGACTTGATATTTTGTTATTTTTGCTCTATAAGCTGTGGATGATTTGGATGAGTGTTGGTTTTTGGTAGTGATTTTGAGTGCTGACGGAGAGTGCCCCTCTAGACCCCTCCATGAAAAAAGCTGAGCTATGGTGGGGAGAGTAGAACAGCTGGATCAGCGGTTAATGGCATCTACTGGTTCTTTGTTCTTTATTCTTTTGTTCTTTTTGGGGACATCTTCTTAGAATTGCCGAGTGAATAAACAATGTCATAAGCATCATATCAACGAACAAACTTGCACCGACAGATGAAGCTCGACCGCTAACGGATAACGTCTAGAACTGTATGTAGGGTATGATCTAGCTTAGAAGATTAGATATACATACAATACAGCGTTGTGTTTTTACTTTTTGAGTGATCCAGAGTATACATCGTCGTCTATTTATTTGATCACTTATGATATGCAAAAATATAAACCAGAGCTCTGCTCTTCTTATTGATGCAGATTACATTCGTACCCATAGACATCAAGCACATGACTCAGCCTTGCAATCACCACGATATAAAAATAGCAAAATGATAGAAACATATTTCGACCTCTACAAAAAAGAGATATTCCAATTCAACATTGGAAGTTATTGGATTGCCGTCAGCAAGACTCGAACTTGCGTTTTCAGTGCTTCGAAGAGCCACAAACTGATGTACTGACCCCTATACGATGACGGCTTTTTATTGGTGATTGTCAGCGGAATTATTATTCATTATATACCCTACCAGAAGCAGACCCACTACCCTGGAGTGATGAACTAAACAGGCATTAGAATTCCCTTTTCCATCTACACATTTGCACAAGAGGCTGATAATAAGCTTTTAAATGTTCATGTCAAATTGATATTATTTTGTCTAACATCCATTTTAGTTCTTACCTTCTAAAGATCCCAATCTATGATAGATACTCTAATGCCCAACCTGCTCGAAGTTGAACCGCTGACCTGCAGCAGTGATTCCCCAATCTCATATCAGGCTCTTCAATACACCCTCAGGTCTCAGAACCAATAGCCTCTGTTGACAGCATCGTCCCTGGCAACATTCACTTCCCTGACTGTGAGCTCTTCCACTAGGCTAGCCTTTTCTTTGTGGTCCCTCAGGATCTTGTTGATGAACATCCAACTTGCGTCGAAAAGCTCTCTTTGCGTCGCAAGTGTTCTCCCCATCTGGGAAGCCATCGCCTCACCAGCTTCGACGGGACGTCTGGCGCTACACTCCCACTCGTTCAGCACGCGCTCACACTGTGAGCCGTGAAAAGCATTGTGCATCTCCCTACGGATGTGAATTTCGTCAAGGAGGTTGGCTAGCTTAGCCTCTAGGGTGACAATGAGACGACCTACATGTACGAGGTTGCCGACAGCCCCGTTGAGGTGCGGCGAGACTGTCTCCATGTGCGGCATACCCACTGGGAAGAGAAAATCAGTGACGTCTCGAACCTCAACCCACTCCTCAGGCTCATTTTGAGTCGTGGGAAGACTCCAGATGGAGCTGGTGCTGGTCTTCCAGATGTTTCGCGCTGGAGGACGAGCCTGGATGTAGCCATGAAGTTCGATGACCTGGTTGCATGTGTGGACATCAGGACACCACTCCATTCTGGCAGTCTTCATGCAGCAACCGTGATCATCGCACTGAAGCCAGGGACGAGACAGATGCTCGTTGGCGCAGGTGCATGAGATGGTTTCTGCAAAGGGGTCTGTGTAGATAGTGGCTCCGCTGGAGATGACAGGGCGCATGTCGCAGCGCATTGTGTGAGTAACTACTCGATAGCACATGATGGCGGTGTTGTGCGTTGTTCTGCTGTTTGTGTGATACTTGGTCGTTAACTTAGCTTTCGCTGATGATTTAGTTGTGTCAGTAATGTCGGAATGATGAATTGAGTTTCAGACTGCGATTTTAGAAGCATGATTGCAAGCAAGATATATACTCGATATGAAGTTTTTGAACAGAATCGCATCTGAATAGTGTTCTGCAGTTTCTTTGTCTATGTATACTGGACAAAACACTGTAACTGAATCTTTACTGAACAAGAGAAGTGTTCAGACAAAGGCCGAAGATGTTGCTCACTGGCTATCAATGTGTTCAGCATCCGACAAAGATATCCCAGTGTTAAATAATGGCGGGTTGACCTCATGGTCTTTGTACATATCGTACCGCATCATTGTGTTCTCGACTTGTTTGATCAATCCTTTATAATATCTACTCTATTCGTTACTCTCTTTGACCCCTCTGTTCAGGCACGAGGTTGTTAGGAAACAACAAAGAAAGTTACAGAACAAGCACAAGAGACAACGGTCCTATAGTGGATGTAAGCAATTATTCTGTAAAGCTTATGGTCAGATGACCTGCTTGGTATGTTTGCAATTGCTCTATAATGCTATATCTGCCTTGTATTAGAGAATGCTGCGACTAACACGGACAAATAAACGATTAATTCCCGATTTAGACAAGGGGAACCGGCAGCGGTAACACTTTTAAGTACCGGTGCCGTAGATACGGAAATTCGCAAGGCTCATCTCAACATAATGCGGTGCGTAAATTGTGTTTGACGGGGCATTTTCGTAATTTGGTGCGACACGCAGATACTGAGGCTGTGCACCTTGAGTTCTCATCAGTTGTCTGACCGAGAACAGCATCTACCAATCCCAACGACGTGAGAGCCGCTGTGGGAAGTAGTTTATTTAGGTGCGAGTTGTGCATTTGTATCTACAATTCCCGTTGGTCCACAGTCAAACATACCTTTTTCGAAGAGTATAAATCGAATCGTTCTCACTCTAATCGGGCGCAGTGTGGAGTATTAAGATATAGTATAAGACGCCAAGGGCTTGGACGCGACGCTGCCAGGATTGGCGCGCTGGGCTGACGCTGTCATCGGCATGATTTTTAGCCCGAATTCCCGACATCAAATTCGTTTCATAATATCCGCAGTTAGCTCCATCATGCGATTAAATGCTCATTGGATGGATGGATGGCAAAATGATGGTTTAGTTAGTGCTTTCGATGAGAGTGGCATGCTCGGTTATTGCTGCAACTGCGTGTTAAAAAGGAAGTATCATAGATATTGTAGCAGGAGGCGGCTCTAACTTATATGCGGGTCCCGTATCACACAGCCGAGGAACGATGGGCAAATAAGGACCGATGCTCCGACACTTACAGTAAGAAGCCTCCGAAGGGCTCCCAAGACACCTTGATGATGTGAGAAATGGGAACGTGTTTTTATCGCATTCGGTCTTGTTTCGATTATCGTATTCCGTATACCCCATAAACTCAATTGCGTGGCCCCATGATAGGTTCGTCAGATGTGTCGTTACAATTAAGATCCCGCCACACGCATTAGATCTAAGTCCAGCAGGGGTTATGCGGATGTCTCAACGCCTCTTCCCCCTAACGGATCGCCTAATGCTCCAAATTCGATCAAGGGAAAGGCAGAATTCCTTAGATCTGGTAGATAATCAACAAAGCACGCGTGGTCCCTTACGACTGCTTGACTTGCCTGAAAAGAGAAAATGCACATTATTTCAAATGATATCAACCCAACCTTCCCTTCTAGAAGTCCCAGCCCTACTTGTCAGATGGAAGAAAGACTAAACTTCAACTCCACTGTTCCTTCCCCGAAATCCATTACAGTAGTGCCTTACTTGTGGGCCCAGGACTTGCCTGAGCCACTCTGATTAGGGATCGCTTTGCCTGCTCCAACATCCATCTTATTAAACTTCTTTCTTACACGAAGCATCTTACATGTTACATTTCATCCAATATCTCTATTAACCGATAACCCCCCCTCTTCGTGCACTCGTGCACTCGTGGCCTCTGCCACTCTGCATTGAATCACCATGGCCTTCATCAAGCAGGTCGGAACCCTTATGGGGAAGAACTTCCGCATTCTTCTCTTCCGTCACCTGGCATTATGTATTTGGATGGCCTTCATCTTGCCAATATTTCTGGCCGCTTTGTTTAGCTTCACCAAGAATCTGCTCGTCCCTCCAGCCAAGTTTGGAATCGGCAAAATTGAGCCTTTGATGCGCCTCAACGAGTCAATTATAAGCGCAAGCAACAACGGACGTGAGAAATTAGTGCTTGTCAACAATGACAATAACGATGCAGACATCAACCGCGTATTCGATACCGTGAAGAAACAGTTCGAAGATGCTGCCAAATCTACTGATACCCACTTTGAGGTTGTCCTCGTTGATAACGAGGACGAGTTGACCAACAATTGCCCGAGCAATCTGAGAGGTGTTTCGAGATGTTTTGGTGCTATCGTCATGGAGTCGTCAAAAGGCATCTGGAACTACACCATTCGTGCCGACGGAGCTTTCGAATATGCCCCCGCAAAGTTCCGTATAGACAGAGCCAATGATCAACAAGTCTATATCATACCGCTTCAACACGCCGTTGACCAGGCCATTTCCCGTCTCAACGACTCAGACAGCACAACCTTGGACAACATATCCGAATTTCCTTACACCAGTATGACACCGGATGAGCGCGACAGAGAGATTCGAAGACGGTTTCAAAAAGCAATCAAGGGCTGGATGGGCGTGGCCTTTTTGGGCACTGTTGTTTGGGTCACCTACCATCTTACTGGCTTCATCGCCACAGAGCGCGAAAGTGGAATGTCTACTCTAATCGATGCTATGATGCCGGTCCGGAAACCCTGGCTTGCCATGGTTGCAAGAATTATTGCTCACCACCTTTCGTTCTCTCTCATTTACCTTCCAGCTTGGGTTATTGGCTCTGTGATTGTGCGTGGAGGTGTTTTCGCCAAGACTAGTGTCGTTATCGTTCTTGTCTTTCACATTATCACAGGTCTCGCCTTTTCTTCTATATCACTGCTATTCGCATCGTTCTTCAAAAAGGCCCAGCTGAGTGGTATTACTGCCATTTTGGCAGTTGCAGTCCTTGGTATCGTTTCGCAGGTTCTTACTTCTCCTGGAACGGTTCCCGTTACTGTACTGTCGCTATTATTCACACCATCTGCGTTCGTTTTCTTCGTCGCTGACATGGCTCGTTTTGAAGAGCGCGAGATGCCGACCAACCTCTTGAAAGTGGCCCCAGGTAGCCCTTCGGCTCTTCCAGGCATTGTCATCTGGGTGTTTCTAATAATCCAGATCTTTGCTTATCCTTTAATTGGAGCCTTTATTGAGCGTGCACTGTTCAGCAATGATACCCCAGGCCGAAAGATTCTACTAAACCAGCCCGACATTGATCGAATGGGTAGCAATGCTGTTCAACTGCGACAGTTCTCCAAGACATACAATCCCAATTTCTTTTCGAGAACTTTCCGTCGGGGCGCCAACAAGAAAGATCCTGTTCACGCTGTCAGTGGACTGGACCTTAACATCGGCCAAGGCCAGATCATTGCTCTCCTCGGTGCCAATGGAAGTGGAAAGAGTACAACGCTTGATGCTATCGCAGGCATGAACAAGTTGACTAGTGGATCGATCGAAATAGACGGTAGGGGTGGCCTCGGAATTGCCCCCCAGAAGAATGTCATCTGGGACGATTTGACGGTAGAAGAGCACATTCGAATCTTCAACCACCTCAAGGCGCCCCACGCCAGAGCCGACGCCCACCAAATCGAAGAACTCATCAGATCTATCGATCTTTACACAAAGCGAAAGGCTTTTGCCAAGACTCTATCGGGTGGACAGAAACGAAAGCTCCAACTTGGACTCATGTTGACGGGAGGCAGTGCTGTATGCTGTGTTGATGAAGTCAGCAGTGGCATCGATCCTCTGTCCAGACGAAAGCTTTGGGATATTATTTTGGCCGAACGTGGAAGGCGCACCATGATCTTGACTACTCACTTCCTGGACGAAGCTGATCTTCTTGCCGACCATATTGCTATCCTGTCCAAGGGCACTCTGCGCGCTGAAGGGTCTTCTGTAGAGCTAAAGGATAAGATGGGCGGCGGGTATCGGGTTCATGTTCCTAAAGACATCGGTGTTCGTGAAACCCCTGATGTCGACGGGGTCCTGAAGAAAGATGCCTTTGACCTTATTACATATACCGCACCATCATCACAGCTTGCTGCTGTTGTCATCAAGAAGCTTGAGGCTGCTGGTATCGGCGAGTATCGGTTCTCGGGGCCTACCATTGAAGATGTCTTCTTACAGGTTGCTGAAGAGATCAAAGATGAAGAAGCTTTCCGTAACAACAACCAAGCTTTATCTATACCGTCAACCGAGAAAGTGTCGTCAAAAGAGAACAGCAGCGAGAAGCAGGGACTGGAGCTTACAAACGGCCAGCGTGTTGGATATGTAAAGCAGGCCATGATTCTTTTTCGCAAACGCCTCACGATTCTCAAGCGAAACCGACTCTTGTATTTGTTCGCCCTTCTTCTCCCCATATTTGCTGCTGGATTAACAGCAATCTTCGTTATGGACGAGACCACACCCAGTTGTCAACCGGCAGACCAAGCCTCTCGAACCACTTCTCGAGAAGACATTTTCAGTCAACAAGAAGCTGGCAAAGGAATCTACTTTCTGGCGGGACCGACCGATAAATTTACCACGGCTGTGGCTAGCATTGGTGGCATCAACTCCTTATTCAATAGGAGTTCTGGATCTTCGAGTTCGATCAATATCACCCGTGATAACTTGATCGTCGTCGATACTTTCCAGAATTTTACGGACACGATCGAAAGAGACCGGAAGATGATAACTACTGGATTCTGGCTCGGCGACGATACAAAGGGTCCTACCTTTGCCTGGGTTGCAAATCTCTTCATCTCGAGTCCCATTCAAGCGCAGCAGATTCTGGATGTGTTGTTGACCAAGACCCTAATCGCCACAAGCTGGAGTAACTTGGAGATTCCTATCAGCCCCTCTACGGGCGACTCACTCCAAATGATCGTTTACATGTCGATTGCGCTTTCGGTCTACCCAGCCTTCTTCGCTCTGTATCCAAGTAATGAGCGACGAAGGAATGTTCGTGGTCTTCAATATTCGAACGGTGTTCGGCCATTCCCGCTCTGGATCGCATACTTATTGTTTGACCTCATCGTAGTCTTGATTGCCACAAGTATTGCAACAGCAATTTGGGTTGGCGTGTCCGACATTTGGTTCCACCTTGGCTACGTTTTTCTCATTCTGTTCCTCTATGGAATAGCATCGACACTCTTGGCATACCTCGTCTCACTGTTTACTTCAACCCAATTGGGGACTTTTGCCTGGGCTGGGGCGAGTCAGACCCTGGTTTTTGTCGTGTACATCATCGCATACATGTCTGTGTTGACGTACACACCTGTTACCAAAGTCGACAGCAGCCTGCGCCTTGTTACCTTTCTCATCTCTGCGTTTGCGCCTATCGGCTCAGCATTGAAGGCTCTTTTTATCTCGACGAACCTTTTCTCTACAGCCTGTGACGATACTGAACTGACAACCAACCCGAGTGGTATTCTTTACTACGGTGGACCTATTCTGTACCTTATTCTTCAATCGATTCTCCTGTTTGGCCTCTTGATTTGGTTTGATACAGGATCAGCAGGAGCCTCGATCAGAGGTCTCCTTCATGGAAAAAAGAAAGGTACCGATTCAGATGAGGAACAGATCGACGAAGACATCATCAGCGAGCGCAACAAGGTCACCCAAAACGCAGAAAATGAGCACGGCCTTCGAGTTATGCATCTTACGAAGAGCTTCCGGAACAACACAGCAGTTGACAACGTCACTTTCGGTATCAGACGTGGTGAAGTGTTTGCACTTCTTGGACCCAACGGTGCTGGAAAATCGACGACGATTTCCCTTATTCGTGGTGACATAAAGCCTGACCGAAACGGTGGTGACGTGTTGGTGGAGGACATCTCAGTCAATAAAAACCTTCCCGCTGTTCGTGCTAACCTAGGCGTGTGCCCTCAATTTGATGCTATGGACCAAATGACAGTGCGTGAGCACCTCGAATTCTATGCCAAGGTCAGAGGCATCGAGGATGTGGAACACAATGTGAGGGCAGTCATGCAAGCAGTTGGACTAGAGTCTTTTGCTACCCGAATGGCACATGCTTTATCAGGAGGAAACAAGCGAAAACTGAGTCTTGGCATTGCCTTGATGGGCAACCCTACTGTTGTGCTGCTTGACGAGCCTTCTTCTGGTTTGGATGCAGCCTCCAAGCGTGTCATGTGGAAGACCTTGGAAGCTACCGTCCATGGAAGGTCAATTCTTCTCACAACCCACAGCATGGAAGAGGCCGACGCACTTGCCGGCCGAGCTGGTATTCTCGCCCGAAGAATGCTTGCGCTGGGGACGCCAGATAATCTACGCCATCGATTTGGTGATGCTCTACACATTCACTTGGTCTCTACCACCGCTCCACGCACAAGTAACGAAGAGATGTCACGAATCACGGACTGGATTCGCCAGACTTTGCCATCTGCTAAGGTTGATGAGAAGACCTACCATGGTCAAATACGCTTTTCAGTCCGTGCCAGCCAAGTCCTCGCAGCCACGTCGGGCCGTAAAGAAGAAGAGATCACAAGCAAGGATGAGGATCTCAGCCAGAGCGCCATTGGACATCTGGTTGTGTTGCTGGAAGAAAACAAGCAGCAACTAGGCATTGGTCATTACAGCGTCACCCCCACAACTCTGGACCAAGTTTTCCTCAGTATCGTGGGGCAACACAACGTCAAAGAAGAAAACTCGGAAGAAAAGAAGGTCACTATTTGGCGAAAGATTTGGATGTTCGGGAGATCATAGGTTTATCCCGCTATTGTCCTCATCCTTGGAATGATAGCGATGTTTAATTTCGAAGGCGCGGTAGAAGCCTACGGTAACTGGAGGCATTCAACACCCTGATTGAATAGTTTTATGCGTTCGCGCCAGTAGCTCACGTATTGTTAAATAATAAATATGGTTATGAACAGATTCTTGCGCATTATATCTAAGAGCATGACCTCAATCTGCGAAAGGAACAGAGTTTGTGACTACCAGGACACATTGAACTGGTCACCGCAATACACGCCTGTTTGGCCCATCCCATGTATATTTACTCCACAAGAAAACCTCCGCCCATATCATCATCGTCAGCCATGTCAAACTCTTCAGTAACGTCGCTCGGCGCATCCTCAATCTCTTGATCAAGCTGTGCTTCCTTGGCTGCTTTGTCGTCGGCCGCCTTTCGCTCATCCGCATCTACTCCACTCCAAATCTGTTCTCTAATACGCAAAGCCATCAAAAACTTTCTCCATGCCTTCAGTGCTCGGTGTCGTCTCCGCTCATCTTCTACTTCTTGCTCCAAATCGCCTAGACTCTCGATTATAGTCCGCACACCTTCTTCATGCTCCTTTGCGACCACGATACCCGTGAGTACAGCTGTTCCGTGGCGCCCTTTGAAGGAGAAGCCTGTCAGGGCGGGCGCGTAGTCGACGCCTGCTAGGAATGCAGCTCGTGCTGCGTGTTCGTGGATAATGTGGGCGCCTCCTGCGGGAATCATGCTTGGTACGTAGACGTCGATGTTGCCGAATTTGTTCTTTGGAACGATGCCGTTGCGAACTGGCGGCGGTTCGTAGAGTTCTGTCTGATCTTCGGTGAAAATCGGTGTTCCTGCATCTCCTTGGGTATCTTCTTCGTGGTCATCGTCCAGCGGGTTCTTTGGCTTGGCTTTCTTCGGTAGCCATTTCACAGGTATTTTCAATGGTTTTACCTCACGACCCATTCGATACCATTTATCTGCAGTTCTCGCTATTCGAACGTCCCTTCGCCGATAAATCTTCTCTAGTGGACCTCG
The DNA here is from genome assembly GCA_013623685.1 of Fusarium transvaalense. Lineage (NCBI taxonomy): Eukaryota > Fungi > Ascomycota > Sordariomycetes > Hypocreales > Nectriaceae > Fusarium > Fusarium transvaalense. The sequence continues at coordinate 48,560 of JABFFG010000249.1, forward strand.
ACTTCCTGCGGCAACGGTTCCGGATGGTGTGGCACCCGGGACAAGAACCTCGTTACGTCGTAGATGTCGTTCTAGGGCGAATACGGGGTGGTCTTTAAAGTCTTGTACATTTCTTGGCATTGGCTCTCTCGCTTCGATACCCACGAGTTCGTTATCCTCGATTTGGTCGAGATCGGTTCGTCGTCTTCGGCCGTAGAGCTTCATGACTCGCCTCCACCAGGCGTCACCGTCTTCAGCAACAGTTTCAATTCTCGCTCTTCGTGTCTTTGCCGTGTAGGCTTTGGCGTACCTCCTTGTAACATCCCTAGCAGTACCGTCTGCTTCAAACGCTACCACATACGACAAGAAATTCTCTTTGTCGGTAATGGGAGGTTCCAAAGCCTTGGGTTTCCAAAACGTGTGCGTGACGACTGGATCCACCGGCTGCCATTTCTGATGTCCAACATCGAGAATCTCGACCCAGTATACTGGATATGCCGACTCTTTTATTCGCTTCCGAGTTTCAAAAGTCGGTTGAGGTTTCGGGGGCGATATTGTTGGTGTAAAATTATACGCTGTTGCGTTTGGGTGACCCAACCTCCGACGCGCTGACGAACCGCTGGTCGGTGAACCATACCCAGCAGTGGCCATCTCCTGGTACTTAGCCAAGGTAGCCTTTACTTGTTCATTCTTCTCGGCCTTTGTTAAGCCCCCTTTGGGTTTCTGCTTCGGCTTTGGCATTGTCGGAGCTGAATTTGTACATGCCAAAGGCTGCAATGAGCAAACAAGTCGTGCTTGCACGCCAATACCGCGCAAGAGCGCACAATATAGTTGAGCCCCGACATCTCTAGAGCCTTGGAGCTTTTTTGCTGCTTCGCGGAAATCATCACGATCCAAACAACTTTCCATATCTTCAGGCGGTTCATACTGCGTAATTGGTTAGCGGAGAAATGACGTAGAAGCGGTTATACGCACATCTTTCAACTGTTCAGGATCTTCAGCCCAGAGAGCTCGCCGGAGACCCCGTTCAGTGATTTCATATTTCGTCTTCCATACATCTTCGGCTTGTTTGAGGCCAGTTTTCAGACTCTCGGTTCGGCCAAACTGCGGAAGATGTGAACCAGGAGTTAGATAGGTGACTGTTTTGTCTGTCAAGTGCGGTCGCAAGTAATCCTGCACTCTGCCGTCGTTACACCAATGATTGCGACGTGCAGCATGAGCTAACAAGCATAGTAGATGCGTTTTGTGGACGTCGATTCGGATCTTGTGCTCTTCCTTGGTTATAGGTTTGCGCCTTTCGGCTGTCTTCTTTGCTTGCGCTGTGGATGATTGCTGGGCTGTTAAATTGAGCTCCAGCGCTTGCGGCTCGTCGGTTTTGGAGCCCAGGTGTTGGAGAGGTGCTGTAAAGTCCACATCTTCGAGCATGATATCCTCGTCGTCAGATTCATCATCTGATTCTAGCTCCATGGTTTGCATGGTTGGCTGCGGTAGAATGACATCTTGAAACTCAATGTCCTCATCTTCATCGTCATCTTCCTCCTCTGCAGCTTGTGGTTGAGGAGCTTTGCTTGGCTCAGGGTTTTTAGGCGCTGGTTCAGGTTCTTTTACTGCTTCTGCAACTGGTTTCTTCGGTGTAGCGCGACGCCGTTTCAAAGGTCTTTCTGGTGATGATGGAACTCTTGGATTCACGCCAGCTTCAGCGAGCATGTCCAGGTAGATCTCTCCACCGGTTGGTACAGCTGCATTTGCCGCCGAAGCACCTCTTCGGGTGCTTGACCTTGTCGCAGGACGTTTGCGACCTACCATTGTAGTAGCATATTGGTGATTGTTTTAATTAGAGATGTTTTGGTGAGCGAGCGCGCAACTTGTCGCAATCGCAAACTTGGTGTGAGTGACTGCCTATCGGAACTGAACTGGTTGCGTCATTGGGGGCGCGCTGTAGATCGCGAGGTCACGTGCATATTCTGATCCGGAAATAGTACCTTAGCACTCAACAACAACAACTTCATTTCTGTCTATTCAATCGTCATTTCCAAGATATGGATTGGTTATCTTTGGCGTCTAAATAAGATGCTGTTATATGGCATCATTTTCTCTTGTTGGTTATCTAGGTAGATATCCTGTTGAGACGGAGCTGGAACCTTTCTACTCCAGATAATGTACTGATCAGTAATTCGAAAAGCCACCAAAGACTCCAAGGCGGGAATCTTAGTAAACGCACCAACTCAGTTGACTTTGATGGCTTATTAACCCCTGTACAAAGCGACATCGTCTTTAAGCCAGCTTACGATCACTAATCTTTCACTAACAGCCACCTCAATGAGTAATTGCGTATCTGTTACGAAGTTTTTAATCATGCAATACTCTAATCGGGGTACTTACAATGTTGACCGGAATAATGTATATGCTTTGTCACGATAGCTTCAATGGTAAGGTGTTAACAACTTTTGTATTTGTAAGTTAGAAAGATGGTAAAGATAAAAAAGAAGCATCATGGCACTTTGGATTAGAGTCGCAACACAAAACACGCTCGATAAACATCTTCAATAAACTCCTATTCTTCATACTCAATCCATCATGTCTAACAAACCCATCGTTTTGGTGACCGGCGCAAATGGCTACATCGCCGGCAGTATCGTTGAAGCTTTCCTCAAAGCAGGATACGCTGTTCGAGGCACTGTTCGTTCCAAGGCTTCTGCAGATTCCCTTGTAAAGGCTCTTTCAACATACGAAAACGATCTCGAGATTGTTGAAGTGCCAGACATTATTGCTCCTGGGGCTTTTGACGACGCCGTCAAGGGTATGTAACCAACCCTCATCTATAACCAATAGCTTCTGACAATGCCAGGTGTACATGCAATCCTTCATCTGGCTGCCGGTGTGAGCCTGGGCTTCACTGACCCTGAGCCTGTCCTTCAAGTTGCCATTCAAGGAACAGAGGGTGTTTTGGAGTCTGCTCTTACCGAGTCGTCAGTCAAGTCAGTCGTACTGATGTCGTCTATTGCTGCTATCGCTGGCATTGGCGACGAGAAGCCCCATCGATTCACGGAAGCCGACTGGAACGATGCTGCTTTGACTGCTGTCAAGAAACTCGGCAAGGAGTCTCCCAGTCCTTTGATCTATGTTGCAAGCAAGGTAGCTGGAGAAAGAGCCTTTTGGAAGTTTCGCGATGAGAAGAAGCCCTCTTTCACTATGACTGCTCTCAATCCTACGTAAGTTTGACCTGGCTAATACTAATTCCTTTATAAAGTCTGACGATAATTCTATAGCTTTGTCATGGGACCACAGCCAGGCCTCGACTCAATCTCCAAGATTGGCGGTACGACAGCCTTTATCTGGCAGGTGTTTTCAGGACAAGACATCCCCAAGCCATTGACACCGAACCCTGGCTACGTCGATGTTCGAGACATTGCCCGTGTTGCAGTATTCAGCGTTGACCACCCTGAGAAGACGAATGGAGAGCGATTCCTGTTAACGTCGGGAGTCGTCCCTCCTCAGGCCGCCGCAGATATCCTTCGCAAGGCATATCCCGAAAGACAGGACATTATCAAGGTCGGCAATCCTGGTGAGGGATACCGTCCTGGTTATGCGTTTCCCGAGGAAAAGGTTCTTGACGCTTCAAAGACTGTCAAGTTGACTGGACAGGACTTTTACCCGGTTGAGCAGACAATTATTGATACTGCCAAGTCTTTGGAGAAGTTCTTGTAGGATATTTCGTTGCCTTGGATATCTCTGAATAGTTTATTTAATTACCAGACAATTCCCAAATTACTGCTTCCACCATATTCTAAAATGTCAAGAGGTATATATTATAGCTTCCTTTATACATTTATGCCAGCTTAATATAGATATATCTGCAAGCGTAAATGTCTTCTATTTTTCTTCTTCTTCTTCTTCTACCTAAGCATATCTACTTAGGTTCACTATAGCTAAAATACACAATTGTTATACAGCCTAAGTATTATAAATCCATTACTATTATAATCACTAAATATAAGCCTAGGTCCTCCCTCTAGCGCCTTTAAAACTACTAGCATTTATAAATATACCTAAATGTAAGACTTATTTGCTATATTTACCCTTTAGAGGCATACTAACTAATATTACTGTAAATTTATTCTTATTGCAGATTCCGATATATTTCTAAGAAGCCTAAATGGACTCCATCTAGCCTAGGTACCCCCTATGCCGTATTATTTTGGCCCTCCGGGCCTGTCAGCACTTCTATGTCTGTATTGCAACTCATCAGTGCGACTTGACGCGTCTGTCAAGAAGCCTTCAACTGCTCGAGCCATCTTGGATCCCCAGTCATCATAGACGGCGTTCCCACCTCTAACATTCCATTGTCTGTACTGCAGCTCATCAGTCCGGGCCCTGCATCACTTGGAAATCACGGACGGTACTCTCCCCCCCTCTACCGTATTACTTTGGCCCCCCGGGCCTGCCAGCCTTTCATTATTTGCACTACAGCACACCAATACAGATTACAGATCACTCATCAGACGGTCTTCACCTGCCCGAACCTACTTGGACCCTCAGTCATCACGGACGGAACTCTTAACTCTCTTCCATGTCAGCTTCAACTTTTAGCTGATCGAGCCTGCTGGGATCCCCAGTCACCGTGGACGGCGCCTTCACCCCCTCTGCCGTATTATGTTGGCCTACCAACACAGCTATCACAATATACTTGGGCCCTCAGTCATAACAGACGGATTACTTACCACTCCACCGTATGAGCTTCAACTTTCAGCTGATCGAGCCTGCTTGGGCCCACAATCATCACGGACGGAACTCTTAACTCTCCTCTATATTAGCTTCAACTTTCTGATGTTTGAACCTGTTGGGATCCCCAGTCACCGCGGACGGCACCTTCACCCCCTCTACCGTATTACTTTGGCTCCGGGCCCTGCATCACTTGCAAATCACAGGCGGTACCCTCACCCCCTCTGCCGTATTACTTTGGCCTACCAACACGAGGCACTATTTGCCTGTTCGTTCTACACCCATCATTCCTTCTGCTGCCTCAGATCTGCTGCAAATGATATAAAGACATCAACATTCGCCAACTCGGCGCCAGACTTTATGCCGAGAATTATGGCCTACTTTAGGGTTTGCCCCACAACATCGTCTCGCAATCTATCAAGATCTTGAGTCTGAGGATCTTGTTGGCTGATCCTGATGTATCGCTCTGGGTTCCTGTCACTTCTTCATCTTCCTTGCAATCACCGGCTAGCCATGGTATGCATAGTTGGTTTGGACACCAGCCCTCTTCGGAATCCTGTTCCGAAAGCGCATCTAGCAGACCTTCGATCCCTATCCCGAGACGACATTTTCCCAAATCCCGCCTAACACCACAAGCCCCAACAGGTCGGAGGATTCATGGACCAAGGCAAAATGAGGCCTTGCTGCTTCGTTCGACTCGCAGTCCACCCATCGCCTGTTGTATTATATACTAAGATCAACCGTTTACACCTTCTGGGCTACCATGTCCCGGGTCAAAAGATTCGCTCTCGATTCGACGGCAGTCTATCATCAGTACCCGTCACCAGCTCTCCCGCTTCTGCATCACAGCAGTTCCCATGGGTCTTTCCCTTCTGAGAGAATAAACACCCACGGTATCCTCTCGAGTCGATCACGAAAGAGAGGCTTCGGGGGTAAGCTCAGCCAACAACATGGGCTTTATATCACAACGCTTCAACTTTTCCTAATCCAGTACCTTTGCTACCGTCACCCTTCCGAGCAGGTCGAAACTCAACATAATCATGATGTTGCCTCACAATTGAACCTTAAAATGAATACATGCGGCAGCAGTTATTTAACTGCGTACAAAGCAGCAGCCTCAACCAAGTCAGTCAACTAATCCCTGGTCCCCTACCCTTCGCTCTACATCGCTAACCATTTTCGCAGGCCCCGCACAGCACAATGCCGACTGCTACTAAAAGAAGAAGCATCAATACCATGCCGGAGGTATGCTGCAAGGTCCTGATCGATCGATTCTGGAAGTTCAAAGGAACTGTCAACGGCACAATGCCCATGAATTCGAAGGGAAGTTTTCATAAATCACCGCTTGGATATTTCTAGGTTTTGTTGGATTTTATGACGAGACATTTGTGGGAGAAGTTGCATGGCGCTTGAATACATTAGTACGACATGGCTATTGCGGACTAAGAAATGTGTGAGAAGCAACGGGCCTTCTCTTGGAATAACCTGAAAGAAGGGAGATCTGGGGGGCGCTCCAAGGGTACATGTATGTTCATGAAAATTAATTAATGCATTGGCTACACATCAAGAAGACTCGCCAGTTCATATGGACTTACTCGTTTTGACCTCAGTCATGTACTTCCAGTTTGCTTCTCTCATGGCGCTAGGAACTTCTCGGTTTTTCTTTTTCGCAATAATTGTATACTGCTTGAATCGGGGTAGGTATTGAGACTGTGATGTTGGTATTAATGTATTAATGTTGACTGTTTAGAGATTTGAAGACACCTTGGTACTTATATACTAATAACGCCGCTCACTCCAACAATCCCCCACACTACCGTCGGCCCAGCCGGCGTCAGCAGTCTCACGACTGTCAAAGTCTTCCGTAGTATAGTGGTCAGTATGCAAGCTTGTCACGCTTGAGACCCGGGTTCAATTCCCGGCGGGAGAGATCCAGCCACCTGTGATACACAGGGTTCCTTTTTGCATTTTGTGTATCTACATGTGTCGGAGAGATTAGTTATAAATGATCTATCTGGTGTAGGTAGTTGGTACTTTCGAATTACAACATGTTACATGCAACAAGATCTATCAAAACACCAAGTTCAAAAACAGATTTATCAGCTCAACCCTTCTTCTGAGGCCTCTCTCATCTTCAAGGCCCACGAGTGTTACTACCTTTTAAACTTTGGGGACCAATTAATGCTTAAGATGGAGTGTCCAGTCGTCCTTGAGGATATTGTAACGACTATAGATGACAGTGGCACTGTAAATAGCCTCGAGCTGGAGCAAATGCTTAGCCCTTACACACTTGAACGACTAGTCTTTACGAATTATCAAGGTTAAGTTTCTATCCAGACCCTCAAGTTAAAATACCGATTTGACTCAGAACAGGTAGGTAAACTTTATCATTTAGATTTCATCTCTCATGGTTTGTTTCATATGGATGGCAGTAGATTTATAAACCCACATTATAAGGCTGAAGGAACAACAAGGTTTCTTTTCCATACAATACAAAATGCCATATAAACCTAATACTTGCAGATTCCTACACTCTAATTCTCCAAGTCCAAGAAGCAAGGTGCGAAACTTAGAACTCCAGAATTGTGTGGAAAACATTCCGAAGCCTAAAAATAATACCATCGACAATATATAAAGAGCCAAGGACCCCATATTAATCCTCATGCAAACCTGTACTTCACGACCTACAACCTACAACCTACAACCTACAA